>JAEAOA010002067.1:0-42500 GCA_016746295.1 Potamilus streckersoni
GGCAGTTTTTAAAAGTACTGACATACCCAATAATAAACGCCTTGTCATATATACTCAGATTATTTCAGATTATATGAAATTATCAAAACAAATTTTAAAAAATATAGAATGTTCAGAAATTTTTGGAATTGTCTTATTAGCTTTAGTGAAATTATGTAACTACTATTTAATTGTGTATTTAAAGTCTATAAATATTTTTTTTTTAAAAAATACTTCTATTTTATACTGGTCATTGGCTTGAATATGACTCATATATTTAGATTTTGATTCACTGTTCTTTGCCTTGATGTGTCAAATGACTTACATGAAGCTATTTGTAGATTAAATACTGTATATATATATATATATATATATATATATATATATATATATATATATATATATATATATATATATATATATATATATATATCCTAAAAGTGCAATATAGTAGGCGTGGTCTCTTTTAAAATTAATACATGCAACACAGACTAATACGCACTGTTCTATGCCTGTAGTAAAACCTGATAAATTCATTCAGTTCTGCCCCAATTGCTAGCATCCATACGGGTTTAGAATATATCACCAAGGAATCAAGTGACACCTTATATTTACAGGCGTTCACGTCGATTTGTTCTGAAGACAGACGTGCAGATTGGTTCAGTTATAAAGGTAATAGACGATAAAATCTAGTATATGCCAAGATTATATTGACGGGAAACAGTGACAATTACATTTCATTAAAATTTGATCACGTCATAGTTTGCAGTTTCCAATTGAAGGAATTTATTTTGATTTACAAGTAGTATTATGTTTACAATAAGAATCAATCGAAAACTAAGCAGTATATTCCGTTTATATTTATTTTATATAAAATTATTGAAAAGAGACAAATGTGTTTACTAAACCATAGGAGTATAATTCCATCAGCATTATGAGCATGGTCACAATTGTATGTTCTATATGTGCTCTAAATTAGTTTCCTGATTATTAATTATTGTTGTGTTCAAATCGTATTAAATGTTTTCCTAAAGTATCTCTATAAAGACGAATTTGACGTTAAACGACATTTGTTTGACAGGCTACAATGTAAACAAAACACAATGCACTGAGTCACAGATTTAACATCCGGATCGGCATCAATGAACGCTTATTCTTTATAATGGTAAATTTCTACAGAATTAATACACACGTTTAAATGAATACCAGGAATTACTAAATTTAATCCACGTATCACAATCAAGACGAGATACCATAAACTGTTGAAAGATAGGCTAGTGCTACATTTGTTGATGTTGAACAGGAACAAATACTTTTGACCTCAGTCATTTCATTTATAATATAAATTAAAATTTCCATTTACCAGAATGTTGCCACATAATCGAGTTGAGCAAAATATATTTATTTATAGATAATGAAAACAAGTTTATAATACAACCAACATATGTAAAACCAAGTCAAGCATAAAGCAAGATATAAAAACTACTTGTGAAATCATATACGACAGAAGCCTCAGAGAAAAAGAGGGCTTTTACAATCCGTTTTACAACCTTGGTTTTGATTGTCAAGCGACGTGCGAAAAGTGAAATGAAAAGCTACATTCCAGATAGGTTAACGTTATTCGTCTGAAGTAATATGGACCCCTAACTAATGTATACGAAATGTTATAATCTGAAGATTTATAGCTAAACGTGCCTTATTGGTGTCATGTCCGAATACTTGACCTTGAATATTTGGCAAGCCCCTAACCTCAAAAGATGTAGTCAAATGAGGATTATCAAGAAGTTTGAATGAGCCACCACTGGTTAAGTCAGCAGTTGAATAAAAGAATAACGACATCCAAAAACATTAAATCATTTAAACTTGAAACATCCCTTAGTAGTGGTACTTGATATAAAGCGTACAAAAGACCCAGTGGAGCAAAAATAGTTTCGAAAGTGATTTGATACGTCAATTTATTCACGTTTTAAGCATATGATGGTAAGTATAATAATATCAATAAACGGGGCTGTTAATTAATCAGAATAACTCATGTTGCTTCATACATAATTTGCCTCTAATTGTGATTTGTATAAATCATATGCAATATAAAAGAGATGATGTAAGTTTGTACACTCTATAGAAAGATATTTTTGTTTTGTAAATCATTAATATCATTTTATAAAAGAACTGACTTTTCCCGCTCTGAGATAGACACCATGAGGTTGATCCTGTCAGGCATATTGCAAAATGAGAGCAGAATCCATGTTGTAAAGACACTACTAAAGCACATATAAGAGCCTTTAGTACTAATAGCAGATAAACTGAGCATGACATTTTAATGGTACAATTATATTAGCAAATTAGTACGATTTTAGAAAACAAATGTATGTAACTATTCTGAGAATACTGTTGTGAAAGACTACACCATGTTATGGAGACAGCGAACAAACTAAATGGTCCAGCAAAACTGTATAATTTGTAAGCTTGATGGTCGCGTTCCAAATTCGACAATAGAACCAGATCTGAGACGATAGTTCCCTTTATTCCCATTCTCTCTCTCTCTCTCTCTCTCTCTCTCTCTCTCTCTCTCTCTCTCTCTCTCTCTCTCTCTCTCTATTTTGCGCGTAATCAACCGTCATTAGTTTGTCTGCTCTCTGCCATATGTTTGTTTGTGTATGTGGAGATATATCACTTTTAAAATTGTTATAATAAAAAATAGAAATGTTTTATCAGATCTTTAATCTTGAACAGCACATTATCCCATTTCTCGTATCGTTAGATATCGTCGTAATGTCATTCAACAGTCACAATAGCTAATATGGGTCTGGATGTAGTTGGATAGCTGATATATTTACTCTAGTACGAGGATACATACTTTCTGACATCCCTACTTGATCTACACAATAAACTGTAAACTAAACTAAAGAGACTAGACGTCTTGTGCAGTCAGTACTATCTGCTGTCGAGTAATAATCGATACTGAACTAAATGTTGTGTCTATTGCTAGATACATGCTAGGTGAATTTAACTGCCGTCTTGTCTTCCGCCAGAATCGGATATGTACTTTCTGCTTGTGTGATTCGTAATTATTTCCATACGCCCTTCCCTCTGAAAATTTAATTGAATATAAAAAATGCTTCCTATCTTCAACCAGATGTTAACACCTTTTCCTTCCGCCAAAAAAATATTATAACTACTTTGGCAATGTGAAATACATAAAACATATCATTTCGTCTGGAAAAAGGTCCTTATATCGATCAGCCCAACATAATCAAATTTCCTAACCGATGGTTTTAACACACGCCTATTAAGGTTAAAGTAACTAATTTATACCTAGCCTTTGTGACTAATTGATTGCATGAAAAGTTTCAAATTTATCATATTCCGATATTTAGACCCAATATTCATCTTGCCTCTTTCTTATGTGTGACGATTATCTAAATGAGCCTAATTAAAAATCAGTCTCTCTCTCTCTCTCTCTCTCTCTCTCTCTCTCTCTCTCTCTCTCTCTCTATATATATATATATATATATATATATATATATATATATATATATATATATATATATATATATAGATGCAATAAACTGACGACGAACAGTACGAAACTAGTAACTAACTAGCCTAAGCGCTTTCGACTCTTAATGAGTCTTTTTCAAAGGCAAATACAAAACATAGTTACGACAAACAAATAAACACAAAAACGTTGCGTTTGTAAACCTCTACATTTCTATCTTCACATGTGTTAAAACTATAAATACAACCAGCTTGTGTAGACTAGTTGCGGAAACTGAAAACGTTGTATAATTCCCTAAAAGTCTACAAGCCAAAGCGACATCTATTTTTATTTTGTGTACATATGTAACGCAGATTATATCCCGGATATTTGGTTCTATACCGGTTATTCTTATAGTAAAAATTGAAGGATAAGAAGATTTAGAAAATGTTAAATTCTACTAGTGCATAGTTTTCATTTTCTAGTCTTCTTGGTTTAGACCGCTTGAATTTAATGAAGAAAACTACCTACAAATCAATGGAACAGCAATGGGTACTAAAATGGCCCCTTCGTATGCTAACATTTTCATGGGAAAACTTGAGGGAAAGCTCTTAGCATCGGTTGAGCGTACACCATACCAGTGGGTACGCTTTATCGATGATATAGAAATGAAGTGGCAGTATGGAAGAGAAAGTCTGGATGACTTCATTTCAAAGGCAAACAACTTCCATCCTTCAATAAAATTCACGGCAGAAATTTCCAACTCAAACCATGTTTTCCTGGACACAACAACCAGACTGGTGGAAAACAAATTACACACAGACATCTACTCGAAACCAACCGACAAACACCAGTATCTTCTCCCAACCAGCTGTCATCCAAAACACTGCATTAAGAACATTCCATATAGCCAGGCACTGAGGATACGCAGAATTTGCTCCGACGATGAAAGATTCATAGAAAGGTCTGAAGAGCTGGCTAAACATTTAATTTACCGAGGCTACGACAAAGACCTGATTGCGGAGGCAATCCAAAGGGCCAAACAAACAAACCGTGATGACCTACTCAGATATGGACAGAAAGAAAAGGTTGATAGGATACCATTTATTCTGACCTATCACCCAGACAATCCCAAAGTAGGTAAAATCATCGCAAACCACTGGCCAACCGTGCAATCGTCAGACATACTAAACCTAATACTTCCGAACAAACCTGTAGTAGCTTACCGGAGACCAAAAAACCTAAAGGACATCCTAGTCAGGGCCAAGCTAACAACAATCGCTAGTCAAAACCAACCTAGTCAATCTGGACCCTGTGGCGATAAAAGATGCAAAACCTGTCAACATATGATAGAGACCAAGACATTCACTAGCACAGTGACTAAAGAAAAACTAAACATACATGGTCCAAACAAAACGTGCAAAACAGAGAATGTGATTTATCTCATCACATGTAAGATCTGTGGCCTTCAGTACGTGGGAGAAACTGAAAAGCTACACATAAGGATAAACCTTCATAGATCTGATTGGATGACAAAAAAGCTGTACAGAAGCCCGGTCGCAGAACACTTCTCCTCCCCTGGCCACACTTTCAGTGATATAATACTTATCGCTATTGCCAACAACCACAGCTGGAGTTCCGAAACCAGGAAGGAAAAGGAATCATACTGGATACGCCGCCTTAGAACATTGAAACCAAGCGGTCTAAACCAAGAAGACTAGAAAATGAAAACTATGCACTAGTAGAATTTAACATTTTCTAAATCTTCTTATCCTTCAATTTTTACTATAAGAATAACCGGTATAGAACCAAATATCCGGGATATAATCTGCGTTACATATGTACACAAAATAAAAATAGATGTCGCTTTGGCTTGTAGACTTTTAGGGAATTATACAACGTTTTCAGTTTCCGCAACTAGTCTACACAAGCTGGTTGTATTTATAGTTTTAACACATGTGAAGATAGAAATGTAGAGGTTTACAAACGCAACGTTTTTGTGTTTATTTGTTTGTCGTAACTATGTTTTGTATTTGCCTTTGAAAAAGACTCATTAAGAGTCGAAAGCGCTTAGGCTAGTTAGTTACTAGTTTCGTACTGTTCGTCGTCAGTTTATTGCATCTATTTTAATTAATCCCTGACAGACGTGATCCCTTGGTGGATCCAGTACGCTTGAGAGGGTTGTTATTCGCCATATGATTTGTATTCTTTATATATATATATATATATACATACATACATACATACATATATACATATATATATACACATACATATATACATATATATATATATATATATATATATATATACATATACATATATCTATATATATATATCTATCTATATATATCTATATCTATCTATATATCTATATATATCTATATATCTATATATCTATATATAGATATATATATATATCTATATATATATATCTATATATATATCTATCTATATATATATATATCTATATATATATCTATATATATATATATATATATATATAAATTGTATTTTGCTTAGAAAAAGAATAAATCGAAAACTAAACGGTATATTCCGTTTATATTTATTTTATATATACCACTTATTGAAGAGAGACCAATATGTTCACTAAACCATAGGATTATAATTCCATACGTATTATGACCCTGATCACAATTGTATGTTCTATATGTGCCCTAAATTAGTTTTCTAATAAGACATTATTTGTTCTGTGCAATTAGTAATAAATGTTATCCTAAAGTGTCACTATAAAAACGTATTTCAAGAATTACCCGACATTTGTTTGATAGGTTACAATGTAAACAAAACACAATGCACTGAGTCGCAGATTTCACATCCGGATCGGCATAAATGAAGGATTCTTCTTTATATTGGTAAATTTCTACAGAATTAATACACACGTTCACATGAATACCAGGAACTACTAAATCAAATCCATGTATCACAATCATGACGAGATACCATAACATGCTGAATAGTATGCTAGGTCTACATTTGTTGATATTGAACAGGAACAAATAATTCTGACCTTAGTCATTTCATTTATAATATAAATTAACATTTATATTTACCAGAATGTTTCCTATTAATCGAGTTGATCAATATTTATTTATTTAAAGATTTGAAAACAAGTTTATAATACAACCAACATATGTAAAATCAAATCAAGTGTAAAATAAGATATAAAAACTACCTGTGAAGTCATATACGACATAAGCCTCAGAGAAAAAGAGGGCTCTTACAATCCGTTTCACAACCTTGGTTTAGTTAGTCAAGAGACGTGCAAAATGTACGATAACACGCTACATGCGAGATAGGTTAAAGTTATTTGTATGAATTATTATATAGACCCCTAACTAATGTAAACGATATTTTATAATTTGAAGATTTATTGCTAAACGTGCCTTATGAGTGACATGTCCGAAAACTTGACCTTGAATATTTGGCAAGCCAGTAACCTCAAAAGATGTAGTCAAATAAGGATTATCACGAAGTTTCATTGAGCCACCACTAGTTAAATCAGTAGTTGAATTAAAGAATGACGACATCCAAATCATTAAATCACTGAAACTGGAAACATCCCTTAGCTGTGGCACTTAAAATCAAGCGTGAAAAACACGGTGGAGAAAAAATAGTTTCGAAAGTGATTTGATACGTTCATTTATTCACGTTTTAAGCATATGTTGGTATTAATATCAATAAATGGGGATGTTAATTTACCAGAATAACACATGTTGCTTGGTACTTAATTTGCTTCTAATTGTGATTTGTATAAATCATATGCAATATATAAGAGATATGATATCAATATGTAGACTCTATAGAAAGACATTTTGTTTTAAATCATTGATATCGTTCTATAAAACGAAAAACGCCAGACTTTTCCCGCTCTGGAATGGACACCTTAAGATTGATCCTTTCAGGTGTACCGCTTAATGAGAATGCTTCGAGGAACCCATGTTGTAAGGACACCAATAAAGCACATTTAAGAACCTTCAATACTGCTACTAATCGCCATGGTCTAGATTGAATGCGATCGATCAGCTGGCTGATGTTCTTACAGGCCCTGGAATTCAAACAGCTAACCCCATGCTGAACTAGAAATTAAAGTTTATCTCATTAAGATGTAAACAGGAAATCATTCGGACATGCATGCAATCAACCAATACCTGATACAAGGTCATCATATCACACTCTGATACGTGCTCTAGTTATAACACTGTATCCACCATCTCACTCATTAATTACAATTCCACAGCCTGTATACGCCGTCCATCCTGGATATTTCGGAGTTGATGAAAAAGTTGAATTAAGCTAGATGTTTGATACCTAATTTTCTAGATTATTTTACAATATAGGATTCCCCTGATATTCAAAAAACATAAAATGAAAGATCTATATTTGTAACAGAAAATATACAAAGGTCAAACCAATACATCAACTGTAAAATGTACTAAAATAACCCGTGAGAAAAGACACTTAAGTATATATGACTTACATTGTTCCAGATCAATCAATGAAAAAGTCAAAAGTCTTGCACCATACAATAGTATATACAATTGAATGGCTGCTTAAAGATTATAAATAGCTGGTTTATTTTGTCAAATACAAAGAATGTCCTACCAGAGTTATATGGGTAAAATACAAATTAATACTTCCAACCACATAACTTGAACCACAACTCACCGAATGAACCTGTCGGTGTCAATTAGTGGGAAATACAAAGATTTGCAAGAATGCATGTTTTAGTTATACAGATTTGTGGAATCTTTTAAATTTCATCCGTTTTAAGTAAATAGTAAAATAGAACAAAATTTATAGATGGAATATTGATTGGAGCAGTCAAATAGAATCTACAAAGATGATCATACCTGTACAGAATGTGATAGGTCAGTTACTTATATAAACAGTGCCAACATGACATTTGAATGGTACAATTTTATCAGAAAAAATATTACGATTTTAGAAAAAACACTGTATTTAAATTCTCTGTGAATACTGATATGACAAATTACATCATGTTATGGAGACAGTGAAAAACTAAATCGTCCATCAAACCTGTATAACTTGTAAGCTTGATGGTCGTGTTCCAAATTCGACGCTAGAATCAGATTTGAGACGATATTTCCCTTTTGCTGACGCTAAAACCAGACTTGAGACGATAGTTCCCTTTTGCCTTCTCTCTCTCTCTCTCTCTCTCTCTCTCTCTCTCTCTCTCTCTCTCTCTCTCTCTCTCTCTCTCTCTCTCTCTCTCTTTTAAAGGTCATAAACCGTAATTAGTTTTGTCTGCTCATTGCCATCTGTTTGTTTTTATATGTGGAGATATATCACTTTTAAAACTGCTAAATAAAAACAGAAATATCTTTTCAGATCTATAATCTTTAACAGCACATTATCCGATTTCTCGTAATCTTAGATATCGTCGTAATGTAATTCAAAACACACAATTGATAATATGGGTCAGGATGTAGTCGGACAGATGATACATTTACTCTAGTACGATGATACATACTTTCTCACATCCATACTTGGGATATCTATATATATATATATAAAAATATATATATATATATATATATATATATATATATATATATATATATATATATATATATATATATATATATATATAGTAAAATATCGTGTATAATACACACACATGTGTAATACGCACCCAGGCTTTCCCTTTTCACTGTAAAGCAAAAATCGAAACACCTTTGTATAATACGCACCCGGTTTTCTTGATGTTGTGTCTAGATACTTATGAATAGATGATCAGCACTAAATCGGCGCATAATTAATCAAACTCAGTGCTTTAACCTACAGAACATTCCCAAACTTTCGGAAGGCTTTTTGTGAGTACATGCTAACACATCGACTTTCCAAGAGATTTCCGGTTGACCTAATGCCTGATGTTAGAAAAGTCGGTTTTCATCGGCTATCTCTCTTTCGGAAATGAACAACATAGACTTTGTTTGCTTAACGGATCGGTCATTATTGTATGCGGACCATTTTGTTTTCCAAACTCCCATCTTAGCATACTTATTTCTTCACATGTTTGCCTGTCTGTGCGCGGTTCAGACAGGCCTATCTTACATATGTGGTCAAGAAATCTAAAATCCGGATGCAGCATAGGATTGTCACATCTTTGGAATTGTTGGTGGCTCGTATAACAGCGCCGACAAAAATAAGATTTCCCCTATTTATTTTGCAGAGCAAATATCAAGTCCAGTTTATTTGATATCGTAGTACAGCAACATCTGTCTACCTTTCTTTAATACCCACCACTTGATTGTATCTTAAATGACTTTGATGCCACAGCGCTCGGATATTCACTAATACCTCCAGACGCATAAGCAAGGTGTCAACGGTCAATGAGCTAAGCAAGAAAACGCCTACTTCCCTGTATAATTACAAGCTAAATATACATTGCAACAAAGAGCAATAACCCATTTAATCATATCACACTGACAGCTAAATAACGTCTCCTATCTCAAGTATATTAATCTTATTAAATCCACTTTACCTATCCATTATTCAGTCTAGTTTAGACCTGATACTTCACGCATGAAATCAGATAATGGCTATCTCACTCACTTGGAGCACTGCCCTCAGCGAGACCATCCTGTTATGATAAACAACGCTAGCTTTTCAAGAGTGCTGCATGGAAAACACAACTGAGCTGATCATTAAAGCATAACACACCCCATATATCTATCTATCTATCTATCTATCTATATATATATATATATATATATATATATATATATATATATATATATATATATATATATATATATATATATATATATATATATATATATATATATATATCTAAATCTATATCTATATCTATATCTATATCTATATATATATCCACCTTAATCACCATACCTCAAACTAAATGTTTACACTTGATATATTAGCTTCATTAGATAAATTACCAGACATATGAATTTAGGAAAATGCACATCAATACGTATGTGTAGCTGTAAGATAGACATTAGATGGGGGTGACTGGAAATAAAATATAATTTGGTATCATGCAACTCTTTATAATAAGTGCATATGTTAACATAAGTAAACCATATTTGTGAGAAAACGAGCGAATGAGTAGCTGTCTGTTTGTTAGGCTTGAGATCGATAAATAAAAGCTTTCTGTTGAAAGCTACTTTAAAAAAATATGCTTGTTATCAATATTCTTCTTTTCTGTGATTCATGCGTTCCCATAATCTAATATGATGTTGAATGGTGTACGTGGTCGAGCTAACAGGCAATCTCGGTAATTAATAAATGAAATATTTCCACTATGGTTGGGCTGAAATATCTTTTAAGTGTTTTTGTTATGTTCGAGTGATACTATTGGAGTGCGTTCGGAATGGAAGTGGATAAGTTCATTACAAGAGCGTTTCTTGTTATGTAATTGTATTATAAATTGCGATTATTTTATATTTCCGACCAAGGTATTGATATTTTGTCCATAACAAGCAACCGCAAGCTAGACACTTAACAATCTGATCTGTTGTACTTGGCTAGGACGGCAAAATGTATTTCCAAGCGCAATTTGCAAGGTCCTCTAGATCCTAGATACTTCAATTTATATCTGATAGTTTTATCTAATCAAATAATTTTCCCCCTCAGGAATTTCCTTTAATATTTCAAAATTGCTGAGGTATAATTAGAAATCTTAGTTCAATTTATCTAATGTTTGGGGCTTGAAAATCAATATAATCGAATATAGAGGAAAATCATTCTAATCATGAAGACGATAACGTAACTGTAATTACATCGAATGCACAAATATGTTTTTCTTTACACACATGCCGAGATTGGAAACATATGTTGGTCTAGTAAAATATGTAGGATTACAAGAAAATGGATATCGGAAAATATTTGGGATTTAGGGTTGCACATGCTGCAAAGATTGTACTGCATATACTGCTTTATAATTCAATGTTATAGCACCAGACGATATATATGAAACACGTCCCAAATAGTTCAGGTATCAAAGTAACACCCAATTGTATCTCAGCGGCATTATTAACACACGTAGTTATATATTTTTAAATTACCGCGTTTCTTAAGTGTCGTATTATGATACATATTTTAATAAATACAACTGCTATTTCTGGAACATTCCAAATCTTGGCATATCCATAAACAAAACTGCAGTCTAGTATCATATGAATTACAAACACAAGAGAACTGCAAATATAATATTTAATATTCCATCGTGTTTCTACCAGACGTGTTTAAGAGCGAACTTTCTAAAACATTGCAAACATTTAACGAGGGTCTAAATCACAAATATCAATTTAAAAAGCTACGTGTTACAATGAAAATTATAATAAATTAATATGTATGTATGTATGTATGTATGTATGTATGTATGTATGTATGTATGTATGTATGTATGTATGTATGTATGTATGTATGTATGTATGTATGTATGTATGTATGTATGTATGTATGTATGTATGTATGCATGCATACTTGCATGCATGCATGCATGCATGCATGCATGCATGCATGCATGTATGTATGCATGTATGTATGTATGTATGTATGTATGTATGTATGTATGTATGTATGTATGTATGTATGTATGTATGTATGTATGTATGTATGTATGTATGTATGTATGTATGTATGTGCGTATGTACGTACGTACATATGTATGTATGTATGTATGTATGTATGTATGTATGTATGTATGTATGTATGTATGTATGTATGTATGTATGTATGTATGTATGTATGTATGTATGTATGTATGTATGTATGTATATATGTATGCATGCAGGCACGTACGTACGCACGCACGCATGTACGTACATGCGTACGTATGTATGTCATATGATTATGATTTTTAAAGTAGCTCTGGCAATGTTTCAGTAACATCGCTTCGATGTCATAATCAAATGACACACATGCATACGTACGTGCGTATGTATGTTTATCATATGAATATTTTTAAAGTAGCTCTAACAATGTTTCAGTCACATCGCTACGATGTCTACAGTGTGACAGTTTATAGTAATGTCTAGCACCAGGGCGTCATCCCGCAGACAGGTAGCATGGTGTACCACATTGTCACGTTTCCATGACACCAGGCCGACCAGTCCCAACTCTAACCTCTTATTGCTGAGCGTCAAGCGAGGCAAAATTTCGAACCCACAACATCCCCCGTCCGAGGCGGACGCATTATCCACTAGGCCTCCGGAGCGCTTGTGTATGTATGTATGTATGTATGTATGTATGTATGTATGTATGTATGTATGTATGTATGTATGTATGTATGTATGTATGTATGTATGTATGTATGTATGTATGTATGTATGTATGTATGTATGTATGTATGTATGTATGCATGCATGCATGCATGCATGCATGCATGCATGCATTTATGATGTGTGTATGTATGCATGTATGTAGGTAGGTAGGTAGGTAGGTAGGTAGGTGGGTAGGTAGGTAGGTATGCATATATGTATGTATGAAAAATGGTATAAAATTCTGTATGTTTTTGTAGGAGCTTCACTGAATTAAATGTCCACGATGATCTCAATTGAGCATCATTTCCGAACGCATTACATGCCAGAGACATTGAATCCATTAATAGTCTCTAACGAAATGCAAGAGGTCAATTTGGTCTATAGTACATTTCCGATCTCTACGTTGATTAATAGTTTAACTTAGCTTCTTATGGAACAAATTCAAGCTAAATCACAAGTCTATGTCTTAGGTTTTAAACTTCTTACCGCTAACGACAAACGGTAACTTGCAACCAAAATGCAATCATGACCTTAGGTTCATGAGACACAAATATATAATTTGCATTAAGATTTTAAAAAATGAATTACTGTTTGCAACTATATTTTAAAACTTATGCACAATATTATTCTATTTAATCATAAATGCATTCCTTTCCACTTTTTCGAATTAGCTGCAATTTACTAGATTATTTTCCATTCTTGCATATCATTCTATGATTGCTTTGCATACTCCGTCGTTTATTGATTTATGTAATGTCCTTACAGTTTGATTATACTGACAAGTGCGCTCAATGTCTCTTGAGAGATGACTATATTTTCAGTCGCGTTAAACTAATAAAGGCAATTGAAGCTTGCTGCATGCATGTGATATATTTTCGAAAACCTTAAAGGTCTTGAAATGTAACGCAGTTTGTGTTAAAATCACATCCCTTTCCACTTTACTCTGTACTCAGAAAAAAATGTATTCTACTTTTATTATGGCACAAAAGGTATGTTATTGGTTTATATTGCGATATGGGAGTAGAACATTTACACGCTTTTGAGATAATAAAGCAGAGAAGTGAAACTGTTAAGTCATCACATTGGCGCCAACACAACTATTTCTCATTCATAAAATATTAGGTAACACGTCGGCAGATACCCCATGTGCTAAACTCTGGGAGAATTTAGAAGTATTAAATTACGATCTTTTATATCACAATATTGGATCAGAAAAATCCATAGCCGGGTCTATTATATGTCTCCAGAGACGCAGTTACCGTTATTCATCGGTAATGTGTTTTCCTCTGTCGAATAAATATATCTTCAGAATGTTTTCGTCTAATCTTCTGTTCTTAAAAGTACATAGTAACGATCAGAAACATTTTGGAGCATATAAAGAATTAATGTACCATTTTGTTTTACTCTGATGTATAATTACATCTAGATTGCAACTGAGTCGTCCAGTAATAAACTACCAATTGTTTCAGAAATAGTGTATGTTTCTATGAAACATTTTGTCTTTTCGACTGATTAGACTAATAGGCAAGTGTATTAAATGTATTTAATAAATTAGAGGCATTAAATACAGGATGACAGCCACATTAAAAATTGGTTAAGTTAAGGAAAGCTACATCGACTTTCCATTACATATGATGGAGTATGGTAGCATGTGCGTCATATTTCGGTGTAGGTTTCGACTATAATTGAATGAACATCAACCAGCATAGATATCGCAACTGACAACTAGAGGATACATTTTGATTTTACCTCTAAACATGAGTCATATTTGGCAGAAACCGTATTAACATTACCTTTTTCCGTTCCTTACCATGAAACTTGATTTCTAAAATCTGATTGAAAATAAAGGATCATTATGCCTGACCCCAATCGGAGAGTTTTATAATAGCCACATAATGCACAATTTTGGCGTGAGTAATGATGATCGTTTTGATAGCTAAAGAATTATTAAAATAAACAAGCTGAAATTTAATACCCTGACGACATAAGATAACAACGACATAATGTATTCTTTACCAGCCAAGTGTATGCATTTTGAAAGAGAATATATTCAAAAAGAGTTCTTACAAACTTAGCATGATTATCAGCATGATAATTATCATAATTATCAGCATGTGTTTAGCATGATTATCAGCAGCAAGCACAGAAACCTAGAAATATTAGTAATGGTTATTAAACTATTTCCTATGTAATCAAATTTAATTTCTGTTCTAAAACTAAGAGATTTACTGTAATTGATAGGCATTTTGTCGACAGTATTTGTAGGCGGACCACATTTCATACATGATATAGCATATCAAGGATATATTATAATTATCTTCGCAGACCAATGTAATTTCCTGCAAATTCTAATCGCCTCAAGAGTTCACAAGAATGTCACTGCTTTTTGCAGTTGCTTTATTTCCGTTATTCGTGCTCTATTGTGCACCAGGAAAAACGTTCCTATCCTTAATGATACATAAAGGTAATTGTACTACTAATCTCTTAGGTTTGAATCTACTCGTATGAAACCAACCACTTTATTTTCCTTTTCCGTGAAATTCTCTAGACAAGTCTCTATATAATAATGAAAAATAAAGAAAGCATCTCTTAAATAATTACGATTTTCACAGTAAATTCGAGTGTAATTCAATTATATAATGGATGGTGCATTGAGACTAGTATAAATAGGATGATCTTAACTTTCGAAATTGTACTATGCCATAGAATATAACGAATGTACCTGAATGTTCTGGTAACCGCACAAAAATATAAAACATCGCAACATATCAGGTTTTGGCATTGACATTTACTCGGCTAATAAGAAACTCATTTATATGTGAAGTATCTATAATTGAATCAGGAGGTTGATCAAATAGATTATATTAGATTGCATTATCTTTGTCCAGAAGCGCAATGACAGCGACAGCGGTTTACGTTCATCGACTTTGTGTGAGCTTCATAATTATATATCAAGATAGATTCCTGAAATATATACAAAAACTCATAAGCTCTTTTTGTCATAAACTCATCTTGTCTATCTATAGTTATATACTATTCCCGTGATAATGCTATCACGGAAAGGGTATATAACTATAGATGGACAAGATGAGGATATGACAAGAAGAGCAAAATAATAATATGATGAGATAACAATTAAAAAAGACATATTGCATTCAGTGTAATCATATGGGTGCTAAACTGATATTTTTTGGCTTCCTAAAGAACATGCGATATGCTAAAATGTAGGATATTGCTCTATAAAATATTTTGTTTATATTGACCATAGAAAAACCCATTGGATGCGCATTTATTGTGGTCATTTGTCTGTACCAAGCGATTATTGCAGACCAGCCAGTTGCTCAAGACAATCAAAACAGGCATGTCTTTAGTCCAACACTTTTAAATAATATATGTATTTAAATGCAATATACTTGTGTTCTTATTTATCCTGTAAGGTTCACTTTTCACGTGAATATATATATATATATATATATATATATATATATATATATATATATATATATATATATATATATATATATATATATATATATATATATATATATATATTAGTTGTTTTAAGTTTCCAAACGTTAATATCAACTTAACCTAAATAAACAATATTATACCGTAGGTATGACATTTGCATTCCTAAGTTATGACTCAAATAAAAAATAAAGTTTAAAATAGTCGAACTTGCTAATAAATTATGAATCTGATCACTTTAATAGGAACACTCAAAGATTATGTATTTAGCTATTTATCGTCTATCTGTTATATATAGGTTCCATGCATTTTGTTGGTATTATTGAATATATATTATGTAAGTTTGAATCTGATTAGGTTATGTGATTATGCTTTTTAACCCAGCTTTGACATTTTTTGAGTCATATTGCTTCGATATCTGCAGTGTGACAGTTTATATTGATGCCAAGCACAGGGGCATATTGCTACTGACATGTAGCATGATGTCCCACTCAGTCCCACCAGCCACCTTATCCTGACACTAGGCCGAATACTCCTAACACTGACATATTAATTCTTCGCGTCAAGCGTGGCAACTGTTAGTACCATTTTTGTAAGTCTTTGATATGACTCGACCGGTGATCGAACCCACGACTTCCCGCATCTGAAGCAGACGTTCTAACCACTAGGCCAACAGAACGGTTATTCTAAGTTTGGTAAGTAATGAATGAAAACATGACTGTTGTAAAGATCAATTGACAATCTTTCAAACGATCAATATACTACATATAAAGTATGCTGTATTCGTTGCCCATCTCAGATCCATACATTTTATATAAATGTAGTGTTTTGTATACCTAGTTTTATTCATGAAAGGACGTTGTAGTTATTTCTTATAGCGGTGTGTTATATGATATAGTTATTAATATTGTGGATTTCGACAGATCAATTAGTCTTTATATTCCTAAGTGTTTAACCAATATAATAATGTTGGCAATAAAACCTACGGGTGGGTTCTTATACATGACTAGCGATGGATGTTTGTTATCTTTCATTCTTATGTCATGTGTTATTATTTTAGCATTAAGACTGCCTTCATCTTTAATCTCGTGATTAGAAAATATTTGCTTGGATTATACATTGGATTTATAAAGTGCTCATTTTATTAAAATATTTTTTATATGACTATTGTAAATTATTCAAACCAGCTCAAGACAATGTCATATTGATACATAATTACTCTTGGCTGACATATACGATACATTTGAATCTTGTATGAATGAATGGAATATTTTAGGATATTTAGGATTGAAGAATTTAAAAAGTCAGTTAATTTTTCATCCTTGTGTTATTTAGAATGTGGCCATAAAATAACAATAATCTATTTCAACACATTCAGTATGTGTAAGGATTCAATAATAAAAAATACATCGATCAGATTGTGTAGATACAATCTATCAATTGATAGGCTACTTTGATAGCGAAAGCAATCCAAGTATAATCAAATCTATAAACATAATGTCATTATGGAACGTGAGATTGCTGGATATCTGAGATGTATGGTTGTATACATTCCTCAAGTGTAATGCTGCCTTGTTGCTGAGGAATAATATACTCTGTAGTATATGTACCATAAAGAATA
The DNA here is from genome assembly GCA_016746295.1 of Potamilus streckersoni. NCBI lineage: Eukaryota > Metazoa > Mollusca > Bivalvia > Unionida > Unionidae > Potamilus > Potamilus streckersoni. The sequence goes on from JAEAOA010002067.1 coordinate 17,822, forward strand.
AATTCAATTGTAGATCAATTTTATTTGAATTATCCATGTAATAGGTAGACTATTGGGTCCTGGTCCGCGAACCATCCCAATGTGACCTGACAATCTAGCATGGAATAAGGACAATACATAGTTTTTAAAAATAACACAGAAGTACGCATTCTCTTATTCATATAGTACAATTTTATCATGTTTTACATCAAGATAAACCCGATTATATACTAATTTGTTCTGCTAGCATTAATCTTATATTACAAACCAAAATCTTTGAACTATAGCAAGATGCTAATAAATATAGATATTGGTCGTTACAGGTAAAATAATGGCTACCACTTTTCGAGAATGAGCATTGATGTTTCTCTCTTGTCAAATATTACAATACACATCTTCACATCATATAGGTCTTTAAGAAAACTTTTCCATCAATCTGCTTTGGTTATACATCACTACTTCAATCTCCAAAAATAATAGATCGAACAATTATCATAATATGATTGCTATTCTATTCAGAAATTAGTGGGACACATCATTCCATAATTGATTAATGCATTACATTCCCAAAATAATTGCTGATGTGATACCGGGACATTTTACAAAAATTACATTTATCTGTGTCAGACAATGTTTGTTTTATGCAGAAGTAGAAAAAGTAGTAGAAACTACACTAGTTCGTATACCATATTCAGAACGACTTTTTTAATCCATTTAATTTAACTACTTTGTTTACATTATTTTTCAAAAGTAATTTATATTGGTCTGCACAATTTTTAGTTTTATTACGTACAACTTCTAAGTGGAAAGGAACACAAGGTCTGCTAAGTGTTGTTATATTTTTTGCTGTGACATTTAAATGAGGACTTCATACGTATTTACATTGCAATGCGAGGAATTATATATTATTTTAAGCTTGAAAATCAACAACCATTCACTGATATGATTTTTTCAGCATATCACCAATATAGTTTACATTATGTTCACACCAGGTCCTATAGAAAATGTGCGCCTTGTTCACACTTATATGGGCGTACATCTGTAAACTTGTTTCCATTAAAGCTGCAGCTTTCCAGCTTATACCTTTTTATATTCACATCTTCAATGCAAGTAACACCACATTTGAATCGATTAATAAAACAGAAATTTAATCTCGAGTATTTCATCATTAAATCAGTTGACCAGTTTTCTGGGAAAAAATTATTAAATTAATCCATAATATTTTGAAGCCAAGTTTAAATTTGGCCACATATATATATATATATATGGAGATGAACAAGCGATGAAGCTTTTAAAATTGTTAATGTTTCCAGAAATGATATTATACCTAATATGTTAAGGATCGATATTTCCAGTGCCTTAAATAACCTTTAATCATTTTTGTTCAAAATAACTGTATACCATTTTGTACAAATGGCATGTAAATTTCGTCATCCACTCAAATTTAACTTGCGATGAAATGTTTATGCATTGCAGGTCTTGTTTCCTATCTAAACCGCTTTCGTATTTCGAAATGTTATGTTTATGTACTAGTACCTTTGCAAAGATGTCCATTACTTCAATAGACTATATGTATGATTCAAACGATCCATCAACAATTAAAGATGTATCATCCGGACACTGTTATTGTACATGGTATGTTTCCCTTAACTCTAGACCTTGTGTATTTCTATTATTCTTTAATAGTATGCGCATGTTTGGAAGATATATGTGGATATTAGATCTCTGTGTCTACATCCTCAGAAAATGTGGAAAATTATGAAAGAATGAACTTTTGTACAACTGCCAATGATATTTTACAATAAAAGATTTTGGCCTGTTGACGCATGAGTGATAAACAATTTGGAAAATTCAGAACATTATGAATAAAGTTAAATGAAAACAATTATAAATGTCCTTTCGAAATCACGTATTCATAACATAAGCGGAGTTTGCAACTATTTTCCGGTTTGTAAACTGTCATATACGAACCTTATAGTTTTACTAATTTATTTATATTTACAAACACAATTTAACTGACATATATATTTTTTAATTTAGTGCTAAAAAAAATTCTTATGGTAAAATATTTGATTGCCTTATTATATACAGCATTCAGTATAGACATTGGATGCCAGTACAGCTGGTACTGCTTCGAATTATCTTACTTTTGTTATGCAGTTAGTAAAGTTCCATCCAAAACAGTTGATAATGATCCAATAAGTGTTATGATCGTTTTAACTACACAGTCTCAATGATAATCTAAACGACCGTCCTAAATTTAGCTGTTGGACCTTCTTTTCCTGAATTGGTGCATTTTTTCTTTACACACACACACACACACATATATATATATATATATATATATATATATATATATATATATATATATATATATATATATATATATATATATATATATATATATAGACATATATATATAGATATATATATATATATATATATATATATATATATATATTTATATATATATATATATATATATATATATATATATATATATATATATATATATATATATATATATATATATATATATATATATATATATATATATATATATATATATATATGCGTATACCAATGACACTGTTGTTTTAAATTTAGTGAGACACATCTTTTCTTTATTTAAAATCTCCAAATTTCCAACTGCTTGCAGATATCATCATAATGTTTGAACTAATAATAAACGGGATACAAAATAAGTTAATCACACTAGAAATGCACCATGTTTATGATTAATATTAACCCTGGTGATAAAAGCCGGTTGTTAATGGAGAGCTATTGTAAATAAATAATAAAATCAGTGACATTGGCGTATATGCCATGGTAATATCCATCCATCTCTCTCTCTCTCTCTCTCTCTCTCTCTCTCAAAACATGAACAAACTACTTTATTCAAAGAAAAATTCACATACACAAAAACATTAAATAAATGTAACTATTTTCAATGACCTTTAGGGTGGTGAGAATCTCAATAGGTAACATGATTGTTTTATCAAATAGTTGTTGATTGTAAAGATATAAGACCAAACTGTCCTTGGTAAGCACAGTCCATGAATAATGCTTCAGTGAACATCAGCTTCTAAAGGCAATTCTAAGACATAATCTACCTGTCTCATTATGTTCATGCTAACAGAACGAATCTATGGAGTATGCTAAATAATATTGCAAACAACGTACAGCACTGGTAATTGTATGGAATCCCTTTCCATCATCTTTCCATTACAAATGTCAGCATATTGTATCGTTAATTCAATAACTAATTGCTGCATCAGAAATCTGCTCGTTGCAGTGTGCTAGTAACGCCATGGTGATTGAAATATTGTGTGCCTTTGGACAACAGTGGCTGACTGGCAGGATCAATATCAATAAAAATTAACATATAATACAATATTCGAGACTTAGTACCCTTCTGATGATTTTTAGAAAACGCGCTATAGGATGTTACTGTTCACTGGAGAGTCAAAATACATGGACTGTCTGAGAGCTTGAATATTGCATTTAAAATGTGTCTACTGATATTTTGGAGTATCTGACATACTGTGTACTATTACAGAGGCAATGTCTACTCAAAATATTGAGAAAATAGGTAACTGAAACTAAATATGTGCTTATTAGTCAAACGAAAGCTCAAATTTATTACTACTAATACAGGTGATACTTAGACGAGGTTGTTCCGGGACGCTAAATTTGTTTGACATCAAATTAACAATGCTGATCCACAGACATGTAATTTTAGACTTTGGGTATATCTCATTAGTGCTGATATGGATATTAGACTCTGTCGTCGCAGATCAATGGTTCAGGACCGTCAAAATAGGTAATAACAGTATTACACTCTCTCACTTATATCTTTTCAGATAGCATTACTGCAACCTTAGATAATGTTGTATATTGAAAAACATCCAGGCATAAGGACAATGCTGGTTATAATCATATTATGTCCTAGCAATTCAGAGTTTCGAAAGTTTTTAATGTTTTAAAGACACTAAGTTACTAGCCTGCTCTGAAGGTAAGGAAGGAAATTTACATTTAAGAATAATATTTATCCTATGCTGATAGAGATTATTATTTGCTGAACAGATTAATTAAGCAATACACATTTATTGTTAATCACCAGTTTATAAGTACATGGTGAAAGTATTTGCCATATTTTCAAATTTTATGATTAAGGTCCCCAGTTCGAGTCTCATGCAATAGTTTATGTTCTCCATTGTTGTCTGATTAACCTGTCCAATGCAAGTATTTTATATTCTTAATACAACATAATATCTTGTATCGCCTGCATATTTCGTATTAAAGATTTTAAACACGAGTACAACTATATTGGCAATATTACTTTATTTACCATCTAATTATAAAAAATTAGTAATTATATTGTGAGTTCCAATGTGCCCTGTGCTTAAGCAGCAAACCTCCGAAAAATGATGCATGCCTCAAGTTATGCCGACATTCAAACAAAGCGGTTTGTCAAGAATGAACTGTTCGTCATTCTAGCTCTCCTGTCCGCGAAGGGTAATAAAGACGGTAATTTTTATAATAGTTGATGCAAAAACAAAGGTGGTATAGTTACACTCCTTGCATGTTGTTCTCGATGGTAGTTTACATTTCCATTCAGCTGATAGTAGTCCGTTTCTGTGCAAGTTAACGTCATTGATTAAAGCCTTACAATGATCCACCAGCCTGCATGTTAGAAAATATGAACATAATATATAACAGTTCACCTTCTCATGATTCGCAACATAAAAAACTATTTTTTTTATCATTTCTAATTTAGTTTCAAGCGTTCAAAATATATTGTTTCCAACATTGACCACTATATATTTTGATATCACGTGATATTTCCTTTGCTAAAGATTACTTCGCTTTTCATTTTATAAGACTATTATCGGATTTAAGATTGATCGTAGGCGAGTTTTGTTTGCTCTTTTTCTTTTCCATCTTATGTTTTCAATGAAAGGACAAAAATATGATTAGACTAAATCTCATCAAACAAGTGTTACGCATAGATTTGAAGGAGACTGAATGTTTGCTCTTTTCGAAACATATAAATATAAAGGATAGTTTTCTTGCACAATAAACCACCCGATTGTGTTTGGATTGTTATTGCACTTCATGCGACAGACATTTACATGCTTTTAAAGCTTTTCTCAAGATATTATTGTAATCATTTTTGTGTGTCTGCATTCAATATTTAACTTTCTCTATTTCTAATATTTTGTTTGAAGAGATGAGCATTAAAAGAATCTGTTCCAAAATGTTGTTTAATTATCATGGTAAAATGGCATCAAACATGAAACTAATTTTTTTCGCAGTATATAATCTAAAAATAAATCCGCCACCTTTCTTTGAAATAGCACTAAATAATAAAATGATCTAATATGTAGCTAATTACTATGTAGGTTTTATAGTTTGTCATTATAGTTTTACTATTAATTTGGATGTTCACATAAGTTGTACAGTTGTGTAAATTTTATGTTACACTTAGGGATTGGTAGCAAGTAGCTGTCATTGAACAAGATAATATTTTCAGAAATTTAAATTTCAACAGAAAACTATTTCAATACAATTATTCCATCTTGAAATTCATTTATGCATACCTATGAATTTTTATGCATATAATGTATTCATGCGTGAATATAATTTTTGACAGTTTGCAGACTGAAAAAGTATGATCATATTTCCTAGTTCCTTTTTGTGGCAAAAAATAAATGTATTGACGAATCAAAGAACTAATCAATATTCTCAAAAGTTTAATAATTGTGTCTTCCATTTTACAAGTTTTATAACATTTATTGCATATCCTGGTTTGGTGAAAGTGATATGGAAGAAATATATACATATATGTATATATATATATATATATATATATATATATATATATATATATATATATATATATATATATATATATATATATATATACATATATGTATATATATATATATATATATATATATATATGCGTGTATCGACGGATAAGTACTTATCTTGTTAGGGTCTAGTCATTATGTTTGTAATAGCACAACATCAAAATATGCGTTTGCTACAGATCAAATCATGCAGAAACAACGAAAGCCATTTAAAATATTCGCTGGATTCGTTACAACACCTTTTAACAATACAATATGTTATCTGTCAGCATATTTTTTTAACAAAACATATTTGTCAAACGCAGCCTTTGATAACTCGGTGTATTCATTAGAGGCCAACACTAATAACAGACTTTTTTCTTTAGATGCAAATTTTCAGAACGCAATAGAATGTGTTTAGAGGCGGCATACGATTGAAATTGATTTCCTGTTATCTATGCAAAGGTATTCAGGACGAGTTAGATAGGTATGATATACTGGAGCCAGCCAAAGAAATGTAGCTCTATAGAACAATCTTTGTGGATGATTCTGGATCCACAGGGTAACCAGTAAATGTTACAGAGCAGGTTGTAGGTATGCTTAGTTCGTCATATTCTAAGGATGCTGTGTTTTATATTTATTTTGAACTAGGTGTGGTAGACACAAAAACGAAGAGTTATAATAGTCGAGTCTTGCATATACTATAGAACACACAAGAGTTTTAGTTTTATAAACCGTAAATTAAGTGGACAAAGTTTCTTACTGACTGTAAAATTAATGTTCGTATATTTCGTTTATATTTACAATACGAAATTTTTCTTATTAACGAACAAGGATTGAAGGTTAGGTACCGATATATTTGGATGGCACATGACGCAGAGGTGATCTGGTGCGAACTCGTGGATTATATAATTTTACAAATATATTAATAAGAGAGACAAATGTAAAGATGTGCATCTTCCTGACAGTGAGACGAAAAATATAATTATTTCATCTTGTATTTTTCCCCTTTTGTGGAACATATTTATTTTCTTAAATTGAGATTGTAGCGGTAAACATTCTCATGTCCTAGTCAAGGCCTTTTGAACGGAACATAATTTACTCGTCAACATTCGTGACACTAGACAGCAGTGCTTTGCTCAAAAAACTATGTGTCAGTCATTATCGGTAAAACATGTACATAAACAGTACTTAACATGACAGAGCAGCATTCCATGACCGTAAATCGTTCACTAAAAATAATTATTATATGTTTTAGATAATTGTAACACAAGCCATTATTCGATCACGTGCATCTGGTTCCGATCCGTATCCTAAATTAATCCTGTACTCACAACAAAACATGAGCATTTTCATCTTATAGAATTCATTCAATCCAGTCAGATATCAACATTTTAAACAAGTCAAATTGCCATGTCTTTGAAATAAGATATGCCATATTTACTCTATTGCCGGTGAATGTAAAGAATATAATAAAATAAATTGCAATACCTTATTTTACCAGTAAAGACCGAAATGTTTATTCATTATTGATTAAAATGTTCTTTAATTAATGAATTACCCGAACAGTTGAAAAAGGGCCTCCCTCAATGATCAAAGCAAGTAAAAAATAATACAATTTGGAATTATTATAAAATTTGTTTGTACCTATTTATTCCTAAAAAGAGGTCTAAAACACTTGCTACTTTTAAAAAACGTGTCCACATTATAACTAAACAGACAATTGAATCATTTGTTAATTAATGACGTAGAAATGCCAAGATTAAGATTATAAGTCCATGGTTTCAATGATTAAGTGTGGTTCTGCCGATCAAGGTTACGTTGAACATTTTGTTCGTTACATCAGTAAACAAGCGCAATATAAAAGACTGAAATTCTTTCCAGAAACATCAATCAATAGAGAAGCATTAGTTCGTACTAAACTGACTTTGATTCATTCCACACCATAAGTAGGAGGTGATCAATTTTTCACTAGAAAATAAAGAAAACTTTTTTATGTATCGCAATGGTAATCACAGTAGTCTGTCCCAGCATCCAAGCTTTTAATACTCTTCATTATCTACAACAACGTTGTGATTTGGCTCATTTAAGTTTTTGTGAAATCCAAAGGCGTTAAGATCAGTTTATTATTATCTTTTCTTGCTGTGCCTTCATCAATCCCCAATTTAAAAGACATTTCACCGGGACACAGTCTAAGTAACTACATAAATCAAGCGATCTTTCCATAGAATGTATTATAGCTGCCCATCCACAAACAAATAAGGGCAATTGTTAATTTTTAAAACAAATAATGATTTACACAAAATCATGCCGCAATTAAATGCTGCTTAAAATGGTATATATATATATATATATATATATATATATATATATATATATATATATATATATATATATATATATATATATATATATATATATATATATATATATATATATATATACTTGATGCACTGATAATAAAAGCTATTTGTATATCGTGGCTAACTAACTGAAACCAAAATATTTGTATTGGGTTGCCTAATTAATGCATACATTGCTCTTCAAAACATTTTAGGATCTTAAGTGAGTATTACTCAATAATATAAAACGTATAGCACTGCAGGAAACATCAGAGACATATTCAATGTAAAAAATACCATTTTCTACCCCATGCAGTTATATTTCAAACATTTTTGACTTCTAAGATAAAGCCAAATTAGCTGCTCATAAAGACTGAAATGTTATTATGTGTTTTAATATTTTAAAATAAATTAGATTTGCAGCATCACCAGCTGTGCCTTGTTTGTTTTCGTTTCACTAGTCTGATAAAATATGTTGATATTCATTTGATACATAATCATCACCTTTCAAGATATTGTATTTGAGCATGATTAGTACTTTGTTACTGACACTGAAGTGTATAGTTGTGTGTCTGTGTGAATTAGATTTGTGATGTAGCTTTAACAACTTTAGTCAAATCTCTGCGATCTCTGCAGATTAGCAGTGTATAGTGACGTCTTTTGCTAGGCTACGTGCCGACGACACAAAAAGATGATGCTACTCATGAGCTATAATCGGAATGTTAAAAGACTAGTTACCAGTCATTGTTGGGCTGATCCCAGCATTACAGTGTGCTCTAGTCTGATACCAGTTCTAGTAAAATTCGGTGAGTCTGATACCTTCTATCGAGTATATTCTTGGCTGATCCCATCTCCAGGTAACACCATGCTAGGCTGGAACAAGCGCAACCGTGTATTCTGGGTTTATCCCAGCTAAAAGAATATTGGTGTAAGACTTTTACCACAGTTAAAGTGCATTATTGGCTGAACCATGCTTATGAACACTGTGCTTGCTGAATCCCAGCTTGCTAACGTACTATGGGCTGATCTGAGCTTAACTGAATGTATGCTAGGCTGATTTCCGTTTATAATTTATTTTGTGCTGTTCACATACATGTGAACTAGAGCTATGTGATAGACTGAAACCCAGCTTGCTAAGGTACTTTGGACTGAAACCGTCTTAACTAACTTTATGCTTGGCTGATTTCCGCATAGAATGTATTCTGGGTAGATTCCAGATTCGTGGTCTAGAACTAGGCTGATCCCAGCCTTAAGGAAATATTCTTAATATTTTTCCTGCTTAAAACTGTAAATGACATTTACTTAATGGGTATGACCTTTACGTTATTAGCATATCTTACTAGTGTCCGATTGGGGGAAAAATGCCAAATTAAATATGATAATAAATATGCCTTTTATAATGTGAAATCCGTTAGAACATGATAATAAATGTATGTACACAATTGTTCCTTAGCAGAAAGAAGTCGGTCTGCGTGAACTCTGATGTAGGGCGTATAACATGACCAAAACCATCTTCCCAAATTCTTAATTAAATGGTCATTCATACCAACAGCAGCTGCCTCTGTGGTTGATCCAATACGAAACGAATAACCAGAAACGTTTTGCTTATCATAACTCATGCATGCCAGCAAGAGCTTCAAAATTTCCGAACTAACAGACGGCACATTGAATCATCAAATATAGCAGCATTTGCACATTGACTTCAAACTAAATCAATATGCCGCCTCAACTCAAATACTGCTCCTTACAGGACACAAAAGAGAATTCCGAAAGAACGAAATCTTCACAATAGCAAGAAATCGGTCAATCTTTGAAGATGGTATGGTCGGAACAAAGAGATTTACCTGGTGAAAATCACACATCCCGAATCCACTGGTAGTTCGTTGACAAAAAGCCCTGCAGTGACCGAACAATGAATTCAAAACATCGTAATAATCCAAAAATGCCAACAGACACATTCTCTATAAGCACATCTGATGAAAATACTCAATAACTTAACATAGCCACCAACTGCACCATCATCCTGAATGTAATTGGAAATCCCGGCTAACTGTTTGAAATGTTTTTCTTTTTTATCCCACGAAGTATACTCCGCAGCCTGTCGGACTCCTTGGAAAGGTTTACTATTTCCAAGTTGTAGGTAACGTATACTAAAGTCTCAAAGGTACTGCTTAATTGTGGAGTACTGCATCAGCAATTTGGTGTTACCGTATGTATGAAAATATATCAAAACGTCTTCTGAAATGACGGGAAAAGAGTAAGCATGTGCACCAACACCTGATATGACCAAGGAAATTAACAAATACCGGAAGTCAGTTCTGTACTTTGACATAGTATTATTGGATACTGATAAAATCACAAGTCCTGACGCATTGTATCAAAATAGTATCAATTATGAAGCCGGATAGCAGACCCCCGAAACAAGTTCTACTTGGGACGCCATGTCTTGGAACTTCTAGTTTTTAAATCGAGAAGAGCATCATATGTAAGGTTATCCCTGACAGGTTTATGGCGAGCCAGAATGACGAATTGTCCTTTGGCAGCACACTATATAAGTCTTCGAACCAATTTCATTGTAATAGGTATTCGGGATCGGCGTTTATTAATGATTTCAACAGTTGCAGAATTGGTCAACTGATTTTTTCACAACATAGCGGATACTACGAATGGATACGCTTAAATAAAGCCATAGTTGTTGAATTTCCATTTCGATTTAGATTTGGGAGAAAATGTCTTTGCAAATTATTCCCACTGTAAAGTCCTCTGAAACCTTTCTGGGTAGCGTCTGTAAAGAATTGCATATTTTCCGCTGGCATCACTGTGCCATTTAATAATAAGGAAATACAATTTCATTGTAATAATAACAGCGACCACATTTTCAAGGCCGCTCTACATTCTGCATTTAAATGAACATGATAGTGTAACTGTACGGCAGATGATGCCAGATAAATCAAGTACGACACAAAGACCCTACCTGGGTAGATTACTTTGCATGCAAAATTTAAATATTCCCAGCAAATTAAGAAGCTCTCTTTTTGAGCACAATCTCCTATATGAAGCTAACTTCAAAACACTGCATATACGTTGTATCATTCAACATGTAACCTGGCCTCCATGTTGTTCGAGTCCAAAATAATACATAAATATTCAAGCTGAGTAGTCCAACAGTTTACGTTGACGCTAGAGACACATTGAGTTAGTTAAATACCAGGGAGAGAATTGTTATTTATTCTGTCTGGTTCACTATCTGGTGGGTAAAATTGTAAGAACGTCATCTAACAAGTGCACTCCATACTTGTTGTGTAAAATCCAGCAAGTTGGGGCAGAGAAAGATCCGAAGATATTCGGGATAGACCTACTGCCAAAAACAACCGTGTATCGAATATGTATTGTCCCATTTCACACTCTAGTATGGCGAAAGTGACTCGTTAATTTGTATCTGTTTGAAATCATCCATTGTATCAGCTTTACACATCCCCTGCCAATACCTAATGCACGTGTTAGCTGAGTGTCCGTCTCGAGAATCTAAGCAATCATGTATGTTGCCACAATGCGTGAACTGAGATCATTTTGTGTATTGAAGTTGTTGCAAATTATCCCTCACAGTTAGCCCTACTAAAGTCATCAGATTTTGACGTCTTGGCAGGAAATGCCAATCTGAGTAATCCATAAATTTTGTTCTCATGTAGTAAAATGGGACAAAAAAGTAAAAATTGCTGCATGCTGTTATATATTTCACAAGCATCTGCCCTGTAATTTGTGCAAATGGAATAAAATAATGTATCGTTCCCGACTGACCAATCAAATTCAAGTTGTATATAGAAGATGTAATTCACTTTTGGCTGAAAACATCTTATGAGATTAATAAAAACCTTTGCCACAATATCTGGAAGTTATATCAATAATATCTCCCTCATACAAGACACGTTCTGGACGCATAATAAATAATAAATAATAAATTCGACAAAGTGAGATAATCGATCAAGCGAGAGTCGGGTTTTTCTTTTGACGAGTTAGAGGGTCCGAGTGGACCGACATACGAAGTCATTAAGAGGGAGACCAGATTAACCTTTTTTCATTCTTGAATTTGCTTGCAAAGATTCGGATGCACTGTCGCAACGAATGGCAAGAAGTCCGATGCGTGTCCATAGGTCGTTGGTACGAAATTGGAAGGTCTACCATTGAACTGATTGGAAATTATGTCGTGCCCTTCATAGACAGGAAGGGCATTGTCTTCAAACTTTTAAGCAACAATTTAAGTTTTCGTAAATATTTTAAGGAAACAATTATGGTGAATGAGTAAAATTGTTCATGTATGGCTCATTGGTTTTAAAGCACGTAACTGGATATAGTATGAACCATCGTGTTTTATAAAATTATAAAGACAACGATTACCATAGAATTCAAAGTGAAAATTGTTAAATACCTTCCTAATTTAGAATTGAATCTACAAATACCAAGCAAAGTTGAAACGTACAGCATTATAGTGGTGCTTCAAATGAATTCCTTTCTTGAAGGTGTTGACATACCAATATCGTGGAGTGTGGCCACTTGCTGACGATTTTAATGTATCATAAATAAATAATACCAAATATCGTTGAATATATTCACAATTATCCCAGATCTGTATTTTTTCGAAATTATTAGTGATCACTTTGTAATAAAAAACGTAATTTACATATATACATCTGAAACACGAATTAAGTTCATTCCAATGATTTTAAAATATTATATGAGTCATTTTAAAGAATCGTAACACACAAACTTGAATTATAATTATAGAACCAAACTATCTTCATGACAGATTACATAAAACTATCAATAAAATTCTTCCATGAATCGTAAAATATAACAATAATGATTGTATTTGGGACTCTAAATCATGTAAACGTATTGATCCTTCATGACTTTATGCATGCATGCCAAACATCATACCATAAATTAAAGACAAAGGTCAATCACAATGTACAAATTCAAAAATTATAACAGAAGTGTAGCGTTAATTGGATAATTCAAAGGTGTTTATGAAGTGGTGTTTATGATTTTTTAACGTAGCTTTTAACAATTTTTCAGTCATATCGCTATGATGTCTGCCGTGTAGCAGTTTATGGTGATGTCTAGAAATGGGGCATCATGACGCAGACATGTAGCATGATGTCCCACCAGTCACCTTATCCTGACACCAGACCGACCAGTCCTAACACTAACCTCTTAATGCTGAGAGTCAAGCGAGGCAGCTGTTAGTACCATTTTTGTAAGTCTTTGGTAGGAATCGACCGGGGATCGTACCCACGACCTCCCGCATCTGAGGCAGACGTTCTAACCACTGGGCCACCTGAGCGGATGATAATTCAAATATGTTGACCGTAAACTGATTGTACTATTTCAATGCATGCTATCAGGATATGAACAAATTGTATCTGATGTTATACATATTGGTAAAGTCATAACTTACTATTAAACAAGAGGTCACTTGCTTTCACATGTAACTGAAAGGCGATATTTGAAACGTATATTGCTTCTCACCAAACCTCATTTGTAAGGTGGTCGTCTAAATGTTATTTAACGTCATGCCTTCGTTATGTGTCACCAGAGGATAAGATTCAACTTTTGTCTAGAAAATCAACCTATTTCTAAAACAAGTGTTTGTTTATGATTGGATTATTTTGCACACTTGGTGTAATTATGCATCAGAGAGAAACAAATTTGCACAGTACGTATTTATAAACTCCTAATGATTATCGCATTCCAACGTAATTGAAGGAAAAAATACTTAAAAAAACACCAGTGTGTTGTGCTACATATTAAGAGCAAACATCATTAACTACGACTGTTGTCAAAAGTTTCGCTAGAGACAAATGCTAGACCAGTCGTGGCTATTTCTGATGCAATAATGTAGTGGAGTTGCAGTTTAATTACACTCGATGGTATCAAAATTTTAGCATGTGTGGTTTCTTCGTCGATATTACTTATTGTTTTATGATTGCGGCATGTATGTGTTGGCGTCCAATTTAAACTAATATATTATTATTGCTTTATAACGAAAGCAGAACACAATATTATTAGGTGCAGGGTAAATGCTAAATCACGTAATTTTAACACAAACTGCTGAATATGCTTTGACATTTTGGTATTTCAAAAGAATGTAATATCTATGCCGCATGCACCAATGGCCTTTTCAAGTACAAAACGAGCATAATCGTCATTCCAAACAATATTTATAGAAATGGCATAAATCGATATCGTACGTACATACATACATACATACATACATACATACATACATACATACATACATACATACATACATACATACATACATACATACATACATACATACATACATACATACATACATACATACATACATACATACATACATACATACATACATACATACATACATACATACATACATACATACATACATACATACATACATACATATATGCATTTTTGTATTTGTCATCTACCCATGCGTAATGCGTCATGCAAAAAATAAGCCGAATATTTCGATTTTACGCATATAAGTCAAAGATGCTACGTAAATTGACGCACTCGAAAGTTACCTTTTGCTGATTGACATAAAAAACAAAGAATTGGTCTACAAAGACATGTGTTATACTTTTTTCTAATTAAATCAAATTGACCTTTTTTTCTAACTAATTCTTTGGCTAGAATGCAACTTGTTCTAACAGTAAAATACACTAGCACATCTGTTTCTTACACTGCTGTTACCAAAATAGATTTAAACTGAGTGTTGAGCCTGGAGCTGAACTTGAGTGATCTGTAACACACATTATTTGTAGCAACAGCTTCTTAGAACTATAAATCACTACAAACAAGCAACAGACAAAACATAACGTGATTACACAGTGATTTTCACTAAAAGGTATTTTTTTTCTGTGCATACTTGCAACAATTTCCATCCCCACAATTACATGACCTTCGTTTTTCAAGATTATATCAGTATCAGAATGAAGATTGCGTTCAAGGTATAAAAAATAAACTTAAAATGGATCTGAAACCAACGAAATTATCATTTGTACCACGTGTTTGCAATCAACCGTCGATTATAGTATTATTTTCAAACCAATAAAGACTTCGTTATATTAAGATGAAGTAAAGGATACAATGAAAATTTAAAGTAATTTTGTGCATCAACCGTTGAAAGCATACAGATGACTTCGTTTTTAAAAAGACCTTAAGTCGAGTGAAAAAATGTAATAGTGATGACGCCATTATATATTTATATAAATATACATATATATATATATATATATATATATATATATATATATATATATATATATATATATATATATATATATATATATATATATATATATACTCTAAAAGTACAACTTAATAGACGTGGTTTCTTTCAAAATCATTACAAACAAAAGGGCGAGGCGACTTAAATGAGCCTTTCAGTGCATACTGGGAGTTTGATCTATTGTTTTGAGTCTACATGCTGCACAGATTCATACGCACTTTTATATGCCTGTGAATTTGCTATCACACGTTACTCGACATTTTGTTGGAAAGGCTGGAATGTAAACAAAACACAATGCACTGGGTCACATATTTCACATCTGGATCGGCATAAATAATGGATTAATCTTTATGATGGTATATATTTCTACAGAATCAATACTTGTCTTTTAATGACTAACAGAAATGATTAAATCAAATCCATGTATCACTATAAACACAACAGACCATAAAATGCTGAAAAAGTAGGCTGGGGCTACATTTGTTGATGTTGATCAGGAACAAATAATTGTGACCCAGGTCATTTGGTTTGTAATAGAAATTAAAATTGCCAATGACCATAATGTTACCACGTAATCAAGTTGAGTTATATTTATTTCTTTATATATATAATGAAATATAATGAAAAAAGTTTCTAAACCAACCAACATTTGCAAAACCAAGTCAAGTGTAAAGCAAAATATAAAAACTGCCAGTAAAGTCAAATACGACCTAAGCTTCAGAGCAAAATAGGGCTCTTAAAATCCATTTGGAAACAATTGAGTAAATTTAATTTGAAATACTAAAGCTACACATCCCCATGATCTTGTCGCTTAAAAGCTGTCAAGCGATGTGCGAAAAATGCGATGAAAAAGCTACATTCGAGATAGGTTAATGTTTTTGGTCTTAAGTAATGTAGTCCCTTAACTAATGTATCCGAAATTTTATAATCTGAAGATTTATCGCGAAATTTGCCTATCACTGAGATGTCCGACACCTTGTCCTTCAATATTTGGCAAGCCCCAAATCTCTTAAGATATAGACAAATAAGGATTATCAAGCAGTTTGAATGAGCCACCACTAGTTCAGTCAGCAGTAGAATAAAAGGATGACAACATACAACAACACTTTAAATCACTTAAACTGGAAATATTCCCTAGCAGTTACACTCGAAAACTAGCGTGAAAAGCAGGCAGTGGAGCAAAAACAATTTCAAAAGTGATTTGATTCGTCCATTTATTTTCGTTTTAAACATATGTCTTTATGTATAATGATATGAATAACCAAGACTGTTATTTAATCAGAATAACTCATATTACTTCTTAATTTATTTTCTCCTAAGTATGATTTGTATAAATGATATGCAATATATAAGAGGTATGATGTCAATATATAGACTCTATAGAAAGTCATTTTAAAAATAAAAATCATTAATGTCATTATATACAAAACGTCAGACTGTTCTCGATCTCCCATTGCACTATGAAGTTGATGGTATCTATAGTACCGCAAAATGAGTAAGCTTCGCAGAACCCATGTTGTAAAGACACCACTAACTTACATTTAAGTTCCTTTAGTACTGCTATCAATCGCAACGGTTTAGATTGAATGTGATCGATCAGCTGGCTGATGTTCTTACAGGCCCTGGAATTCAAACAGCTAACCCCATGCTGAACGAGAAATTAAAGTTTATCTCATTAAGATGTAAACAGAAACTCATTCGGACATGCATGCAATCAACCAATACCTGATGCAAGATCATCATATCACACTCTGACACGTGCTCTGGTTATAACACTGCATCCACCATCTTGCTCATTGATTACAATTCCACAGCCTGTATAAGCCGTCTAGCCTTGATTTCGGAGTTGATCAAAAGGGTTTAATTAAGCTAGATGTATGATCGCTACTTTCCTAGATTATTTACAATATAGAATTCGCCTGAAATTATTAAATCATAAAATAAAACCTCTATATTGTATCTGAATATACACAAAGTTCAAACCAATAAATCATTTGTATAATGTACTCAAATAACTCGTGAGAAAAGTCTCTTAGGTATACATGACTTACCTTATTCCAAATCAAACAATGAATTAGTTAAAAGTCTTGAACAATACAATATTATATACAAATGAAAGGCTCCTAAAATAGTATGCATAACTGGTTTATTTTGTCAGGTGCAAAGATTATCGTACCAGAGTTGTGTGGGTAAACGCCAGATTAATACTTCTAACCACATAACTTGAACCACAACTCACTGAATGAACCTATCCAATACAAATAGTAGCCATAAAAAAGATTTGAAAGAATGCCAGTTTAAATTATAATCATATTTGGAATATTTAGATTTCAACTTATCAATTAAATAGTAAAACAGAATTGAATTTATAGATGGAATGTTGATTTGAGCAGTTAATCGAAAACTATGATCATACGCATCCAAAAGGTGATAAGTCAGTTAATTATATAAAAAGAGCCATATATTGAACATTACATTTTAATGGTACAATTCTATTAGAAGAAACGATGCATTTAACTGTTCTGTGTATACTGATTTTACAGAGACTGCGAAGAAACTAAATGGCCCAGCAAACCTCTATAACTCTCTCCACCCTCTCTCTCTCTCTCTCTCTCTCTCTCTTTCTCTCTCTCTCTATCTCTGTCTCTGTCTCTGTCTCTGTCTCTGTCTCTGTCTCTCTCTCTCTCTCTCTCTCTCTCTCTCTCTCTCTCTCTCTCTCTCTCTCTCTCTCTCTCTCTCTCTCTCTCTCTCTCTTTCTTTCTCTTGATGGATCATCAACCGTAAATCGTTTGTCTCCTCTCTGCCATCTGTTTGTTTGTATTAGTGGATAAATCAAATTTAAATCTGGTCAATAAAAAAATTAATATCTTTTCAGGTCTTTACTTCGTGAACAGCACTTTATCCCCGTTATTGTATTGTTAGATAACGTCCTATTGTAATTCAACAGACACAAAGTCTAATATGGGTCAGATTGTAGACGGACAGCTGATACATTGACTCTAGAACGAGAAAACAGACTTTCTGATATCCCTACGTGATATAAATCATAAACTATCAGCTAAATTAACTAGAATAAACGTACTGTGCAACCAGTAAAATCTGCATTCGCTACTGAAATAAACGTTGCCTATATTGCTATATGCATGCTAGGTTTATTTAACGGACTTCTTTATTATCTACTTAATCGGACCTGTACTTTGATCGCGGGTACTTCTCAATTATTTCCTGACGCCGTTCGCTCTGAAAATGTAATTGAATATGCAAAATAATTCTCATCTTCTGCCAGATTTTAACACATTTTCATCTAGCAGAAAAAAAAATTAACTTTACAATATCAAATACTTAAAACATCACATTTCGTGTTGAAAACAAGCGGTACTTATATCGATCAGCCCAACATAATCGAATTTTCCTAAGGGATATTGGTAAAACACTCCTATTGAGGTTCAATTTATTCCTAGCTTTATAGACTAATCGATTTAAGGAACGATTTAAGGATATGAAACTTATTCCGAGGGAAGAAAAAGTTTTCTCAATATCCTCTAAACTTTGTTTACCTTGCCTAGTCCATCTATCGGATTATTATCTAAAGGAGCCTAATTAAAAATTAGGCTCCTTTTAGATAATAATCCGATAAATGGATTATATATATATATATATATATATATATATATATATATATATATATATATATATATATATATATATATATATATATATATATATAATACTCACACTTGTGTAATACGCACACAGACCTTCTCATTTGAATATAATGCAAAATTCGCTGCACCTATATATAACGCGCAAGCGGATTTCTTGATCTTGCGTGCATAGATATCTCAGAACCACAGCAATTATTCAGCGCATAATTAATCAAAGTAAGTGCAATAGCCTACATAACGTCCCCCGAAATCATTTTGATAATATCTTGGCTAAATATTAAGTGCATTTTAAACTTCACTCATATGTTTAATATATTGCTTATTTAATATTGCGTATTTTGATCTACCAAAATCTTTGGTAAGGTTACATCTAGGTATAATACGCAGCCCGAGATTTAAAAGAAATTATTCGCTAAGAACAACGTATATTCCCTAGATGTTACGATATATATATATATATATATATATATATATATATATATATATATATATATATATATATATATATATATATATATATATACCGTATAATCTCGTCTATAATTCGCACCCGAGATAAACCCTAGATTTTACGGAATATATATATATATATATATATATATATATATATATATATATATATATATATCTATATATATATATATATATATATATATATATATATATATATATATATTACGCAATATATACGACTTTTGTATTAAATTGAACTGAAAAAGTTTTAGTGCGTATTACACATGCGTGCGTATTATACACGAGATTGAACGAATCTCTTGTATAACACGCACACATGTTTAATACGCACCCAAGCTTTTTCAGCTCAATTTAATGCAAAAGTCGTAGCATCTATATATAGCACGCATACGGATTTCTTATTCGTGTGTGTATATATACATATACATATATATATATATATATATATATATATATATATATATATATATATATATATATATATATATATATATATATATATATATATATATATATATATATATATATATATTTATACATATCTCTCTCTCTGTATATATATATATATATATATATATATATATATATATATATATATATATATATATTTATATATATATATATATATATATATATATAAATATATATATATATATATATATATATACGTATAGTGGGAGGGTTTTTTATAAATACATTCTAACACATCGACTTCCAAGAGATTTCCGGTTGACCTAATGCCTGTTTGTGTTATAAACGTTGGTTTTTGTCGACTGTCTCGCTCAGGCATAAGCAGAATATATTTTGTTTGCTTAACTGATCGATAATTGTTGTATTCAGACTTTTTTGTGTTTTAAATTCCCATTTGATCATACTTTTTTAAATGTTTTTCTGTCTGTTTGCGGATCGCACCTGTCTGTCTTACATCTGTGGTCAAAATTTGTAAAATCAAGAGAGACCATCGGATTGTCACGTGGGGGAATATATGGTGGATCACATATATGTGCCGAAAAATTAAGTTTTCTCCCTCGTTATTTTGCTTAGCAACTGTCAAATCCAACTTGTTTAATATCTTTTGTACCGCTGCATCTGTTTACCTTTCTGCCACAGCGATCAGATATAGGCTAAAACCTCCTGACGCATAAACGAGGCGCCTTTGGTCAATAAGCTAACTAGGAAAACCCATACTTCCCTGTATAATTATAAACTAACTATCCATTGGAACAGAGAAATAATCCTTTAATCATATCAGACTGACATCGACAAAACGTCTCCTATCTTAAATTTGTTAATCGTATTAAAATCTGTTTACCTGTCCATAATTCAGTCTCGTTGAAGCCCGATACTTCACGCGCGAAATAAGATAAGGATTATCTCACTCACTCACTTCGAGCACATCCCTCAGCTAGACCATCCTGTCATGATTGTCAGCTTTAGATGTTCGAAAGATTTTGATATATTAGCTTCAGTATATACATTAACAGCAAGATGGATTTAGGCAAATACACACCAATACGTATGTGTACGTTTGGGATAGAAATTAGATACAGGTGACTGGAAATGAATTCAAATTTGGAACCATGCAATTCTTTATAACAAATGCATTTTTTAACATAAGTATACCACACTTGTCAAAGAACGAGATAATAAGTAGCTGTTTGTTTGCTACAGTTGAGATCGACAAACGAAAATCATAACAGACCATCTTTTGAAGTACTTTAACAGTTTTGTTAATATCTTTTATTCCACGTAGTATTATACTTTTATCAAGCCAAATTGTCTAGGTGTTTTTACTTAACAATTTAATTTTCCTAGCTAGATTTGGTGATCGATACAGCTCGTTCGATTGGATTATTCCTATCATAGACACACATTATAACTATTTTTGTGCTTCCGTTCGACCATTTTTAGGAGCAGTGAGTATAACAGTGAGTATAACAGTTCAGATAGATTTCATTCATACCTATAAACATAAGTATTTAGAAGCGTTGCAAGCTGGCACGTTATATAAACGAAACTTCATTTGTGTTTTATATTTGTGTTGGGGACAATAGCTGGTTTGATATTGCAAATATATAATCTCTGCTGACGGCTTATACGTTTCCGTTCCACGTATCGAACATGTTTTTTTCCCCCGCATACTCAGAACAAATTATGGACTAGTATTTGTGATTTTTTCTTAGAAAATTCATTGCTCTTTAGTTTAACGTGGAAGCGGGTATCTTTCAGATGTGCTTGTTTAAAAACTATATTGACCTAGAACGTTTCCAACAATCTTAATCCTGGTAAAATCTCGGACTGGCGACAAAACGGTAGCAACTACAATATAGCCACAAGATACGTTCATGTGACAAAAATAGGCTATGTCAGATGCCTTTGATTGCTCGATTACTGAACGGACAACAGGCAATGATGGTTGATGATAATAAACAGCATAAACAGTTTTGTATTAGTTTCTATGCTTGATTTACAAGATTGTACCAGAGCCAATATATCCTCTCTCAAATGTAGCGTTCGTAACAGTTAGCCTCGATATTATGATTACCGGAATATCCGATTTTGCTCATTCCACACAGTCAATATGCACCCAGGAAAATGCTTTCCATTTGAAGTTTATGTATGTGAGTTTAACAATAATGACCCAAGCAGTTATAAACCAAGGTAATGGACGATTTCAAGAAGCAATGGGCCCCTCTTCCACTTTAAACATGTAGCATAAAATGACTCTCGCAATCTCTCTTCGAATGCAAATGTGTTATTGCCTAATTTTAGATTTTTTTCTCGCTCGTTCTGCACAATAGTTTTATTGGGTACCACCTTGTCAGCTGTCTTGTCAAAGTTACTTTTTAACAATTGCGCATGTTATTTATTGTATGATTTCTCCACTTTTCTGCAAAGGTAAAATGCTACAACACCAGGTAGCATACACACTGGGAGTCATATTTCGATCACTCTTTCTATTGAAAGAATTTACGTAAAGATATACTATTATATTTGTGGCTCAAAATAGTGCAGAAATCACTTTTGCATCAAGATATTTTAAAGAAATAGATAAAATTATAGACAAATGCAATGCATAATCTAGTATTATATACTTTTTAAATTAATATTTTTTTAAAAGCGTGTATGGTTTATATGTAAATCATACTTAATGCGAAAATTTATTTTTTTCAAAGTAGCTTTACGTTTGATGAGATAGCTTACCTAAAATTAAATACTCTTTTCATATACACAAACTTGATTTAATCTAATATCTGATTAGATAACGGCAAATCGATAACAACGATATGGTCAGAAGCTGTAATAGATTTTAATTTCCATTCTGAGATATTTTAAGATCACCTCTCAGCTGTCAGCAAAATGTCGGTCCATCATATCTCTGGATCAATATATGTTGGTATAATCCTCGGCTAAAATTATTATCCAGAGATATGATGGACCGACATTTTGCTGACAGCTGAGAGGTGATCTTAAAATATCTCAGAATGGAAATTAAGAATCATGAAAGTGTGTGAAGGTCATATCCGGATTACGTGATATTAAAATATATCAACTGGTAACAAACTTCTATTGTTCCTGAAGAATGAACATTTGACCCTCATCCGGGTATGTTTTGCATCTTAATTAGTAGTATGACTTATTTTGGATAAGGGTTTTATGAGTATTGGCTTAAAAGACTTGACATTAAAGTTGTATTATGTTGTGAGCAGTTTATATTGTATTTATTTTCTTCAAATAATTGAATTCAATTTATAATTTTACCTGTAAATGCATAATTGCTCTGACAAAATTCCTTGATCAAGACATTTGTTGGAATTTATACCAAATTCAAAATTGGAATATTAGTTTTTTGTGATTAAAGAAGAGACTGCTGACATAGCAGCACTTCGCTGACTACAACAAAAGTCATCACCTTCGAATTTGGATTTCATTGGGACTATATCTAAGTTTCATTCCGGAAGTTTTATTACCAGGACTTCTATTTATTAAATCTTGGATTACGTTTAGATTTATTTCGTAACTCTCTGTTATTATTTCTTATATTTTCACTTAGTATTCAAGGGAAATAAATTATTTATTAAATTTTACAAAGCGTGTAATTTTACTATTTTGTTACTTATTCTAAGAGTATAGACATGTAACAATGTGAAGAACTGAAGTTACAAAGCACTTACTAAATTTACTGTTCTGTTACTGTTACTAAATTTATGTTTCAGATGATGACTAAATAAATCGTATATTTACGGAATTGTTTAGACAAAAATAACCTTTAATAAGGTCTATACAACCTTTATGCAATTTACAAAATAGACATTTCAAAGAATATTCTCCTGTTGTTAACCAACTTACGGGGGTAGCTTTAGTTTTGCAGCTCTCATACATCATACTGGCAGATTAGAACATCGGTACAGCAAATTGGGTTCCTACAAAAAAGACAGCATATGGTATTACAAAGTAGTTGCTGAGGGCTACTTTAAAATAATATGCTTCAAGAGATAATGTTATTAATATTCGTTTGTATGCTTCATACGTTCCCATAATCTAATGTGACGTTAAATATTGTACGCTGTCGAGCTAACAGGCAATCACGGTAATTAATAAATTAAATATTTCCACTAATGGTTGGGTTTAAATTACTGTTAGGTGTTTTTGTTATTTTCGACCGTATTGGAGTGCAATCCGAATGGAAGTGGATAGGTTCATTGCAAGCGCGTTTCTTATTATATAATTGTATTATAAATTGCAAGTATTTTATATTTCCCTACCAAGAAATTGATATTTTTGTCCACAAGACAGCGCAAGCTTGATCTGCTGTGCTTGGCTAGCTCCTTAGGTCAGGGGGCTTTCGTCAATTTAAATCTGATTGTTTTATCTAACCAAATAATTGTCCCCCTCAGGGATTCTCGTTTATATTTCACAAATGATGAGGTAAAATTAGAAATTTTAGTTTAATTTATCTAATGTTTGTTGCTTGTAAATTAATATAACGGAATATAGAGGAAATGGATTCTAAATATGAAGAAGAAAACGTAAATGTAATTACCTTAAATGCAAACATATTTTACTTTACTCATTTGCCGAGATGGA
>JAEAOA010002067.1:50000-77500 GCA_016746295.1 Potamilus streckersoni
AACATGAGTCATATTTGCCAGAAACCGTACTACCTTTACCGTGTTTTCGTTGATTACCATGAAAATCGGTTTAACAAAATCTGATTGAAAATAAAGGATCATTATACCTGACCTCAATCGGTGATTTTCATAATAGCCACATAATGCATACGTTTGACGTGATTAATGATGATCGTTTTCAAAGCTAAAGAGTGGTTAAAACAAACAAGCTGAAATATAATACCCCGAGGACATAAGATGACAACGACATTATGTATTCTATACCAGTCAAGTGTGTGCAATGCATTTTTATAGAGGACATATTGAAATTGAGTCTTATAAATTTAGCATGATTATCAGCTGCACAAAAACAAACTAGAAATATTTGTAAACGTTATTAAACTATTCCCTAAGGAATACATTTTAATTTCCGTTCTTCAACTAAGAGATTTACTTTAATTGATAGGCATTTTGTCTACAGTACTTGTAAGCGAACCAAATTTCATGCATGACATAGCGAAACAAGGATATATTATAACTATCGTCGCAAGAGCAATGTCATTTTCTGCAAATTCTATTCATCTCTAGAGTTCTCCGGAATGGCACTGCCTTTTGCAATTGCTGTATTTTCTTTAGTCTAACACTGGTTCGCACCATGAAAAAGTTCATATCCTTAATGAAACATTAAATAAAAGGAAGCATCTCTTAAATAATTACGATTTTCATAGCTTGTTTCATAGAATATTGTTATAGCTTGGTTTCAATTTTGTATTATTCATGGATGGGATGCATTTGATAATGAACAATAATATTAATTCAACAATTTAGCAGATAATTGCAGTATGCCATATTACAATTCATCTAATTATTGAATAAATTACAATTTTAAAAAGCTCTGAGAAGCATTTAGGTAGAGCTGCGTTTTGCTTCAAAATGATTTTGTTTTCAAGCATGTTTGTAAAAATATCACATTCAAGCAAATTGACTGACCATGCATTGGTTTGACAGGGATCAGATTTACCGTTGGTAGCCATGTCATACATTGTAAGAATGTTGTATATGAGCAACAATTTTGCGAATTTTCAACTTTGTTAAGTATATGCATATGTTTATATCATAAACATTCATTTTTCAGTTATTGTATTCAGTTCGATCAATGCCGGCAAACCACCGATACATATTAGTATGCATTATAAATATAAACACCATCTCTAAAAGTGTGAGCCTCCTTATCAATGACTCAAACTATTCACACATAAATGGAGTGTGTTGTTTTGTACCTTTGAATTAGTCTCTCCCTTGTAGGGTAATATGTATAAGTTAAGACCTTGTGTCAATACTAACTCATATCTCTGAATTTGCCCACACTTTTGTACATAGTGTACATGTTTTGATATTAAACGAATGAACTCTTCACTATTTCTTACAATTGTTCATCTCAAATGACATTTCTTTCCTTGAAGTCAATTCTTTCCAAACTAATTAGGTATATCACATGCAATAAAATATTATACATTCAGTCTCAAATGCATCAATAGATCCGAAATGAAATTAAGATAATTATTTACTTTTTGTCCCAAGTAGGAAAAAGCTACAAAATTAGAGAACTTATGACATTATTCAGCAGGTTTGTTATAAGACCAGGTAGACTCACGTAAATTATGAGTTTGAAAAGTTCTCTTGATTCATTTTATGTATGGCATGGAAGTATTACTAGAAGCCTCATTTTGAGAAAAGTATGTGATACATTTATTTTTATTACAATTCTCTGAACTATGTACGTTTTTCACGGGGATATAAAAGGTAAATGAATGCTGACAATCTTATAAATTATATAATTTGACCTACTGAGACGCTTTGTTTCACCAGTCTCACCAGATACATGTTTCATATCAGTTATTGGTAGGCACCGCTATATTAGAATCAACAGTTGCTTCAGGAATGAAGCATGAGGGGAAGCTTCGTCATTTGTGTTTCTTCTCTGACAGTCTTAATCGTGAATGAAAAGTATGTATGCATTGATGCCTTCTTTGAGGCCGTTCAAATAAACATTTGCATATTTTCTTAAAATAAAATTCGTATGCACCATCTTCTCTAGGATATAAGTTGTCATGAAACCGTTATAATCACACTACATTGTGCTAATTTAATTTACAGAGTCATTATAGACGTTATATATAAATACTTGCTATAATCATGACTGATTGCACCTTTATAGTATAAATGTCGTTTCAAAATAGTCATCACAGGTTAGAAAAGAACGTACAGAAATAAATATTGTAATAGCCATGGCACACAATGCAGTACACTCCATAGAGAAGGTGGTAAGGAATGGGCGAACATAGCAATTTGCTTTTTTTAAAATAGTGAGAAATCGATTCGTACCTAAAGCGAGATAGCGCCCAAAAGCTGGTCGGGAAATAAATGACACAAAATGGGCGGTGGTAAGAAGTGATGCCCTAAAACGACATGATATCCTCTGCATTCCTAAAGATGGCAGCAAAATAAATAGTTCCGATATATGACACAAAGTCCACTGCCGCAGACTCTCTGTCTTAATATATGTTGCTTCCTACGTTCAAACCCAGTACTATCTATTTTATCATATTGAAGTTATCCTAAATCACTATCTTGAGAATTCCGTGAATACTATACGATTTCTTCTAAGAGTCTATTATTCTTTTAAAGCAACTGTATCATTAAAAAACCTTATTTTCCTGAATCAGTTTCCTAATTGCATTAGGTTTCTTACTACAACATCAACTACTACTACTAGTGCTACTACTATTACTACTGCTAGTACTACTAATATTACTACTACTAGTACTACCACTACAACTAGTATTATTATTACTATTATTAGTAGTAGTAACATAAGCAGTTTTGAAAGTAATATTAGTAGAGGAAGTAATAGCAGTGGTAATTGTTATTTTTGTTGATGTTGTGGTATTTTTATTTTATTATACGCATCCATTCAATCCTTTAACATTTAAGTCAACGCATTTATGTCTAAAAGAAGATATCAACAAGCACTCTATGTAACAGGAGACGTGAGATGCAGCACTTTTTTATTTCTACTGTTATCCATATTCATAATTTTGTGTTATTTTACATCTATTTCTTACAACGCCAAATTATATTTGAGATTTGTTACATATTTTGCAATTAATACATTCACACAAAATATCTTTCAAGCATCATTATACCGGCATAAATTTCCCTTTATCGTCATGCATCCTTTTATCATCATGCATTTCACTTTATCGTCATGCACCCCTTTATCGTTTAGATCTAGAAAATGTATTATGATAGTTATTTGGTTCACGGGAAATGCTAATTAATTTCCTTTTGTTTTGGATGTTAGGCTACTAATACTTTCCATCATGATGTCTTACTAAACGTCTCTTCATATGTAGGACGTCATTATACTCGTCATGCAATCAATCAATCAATGGAAATGTGATAAATAATGCATTTTATTTTACTGTTGTTTTGAGTCGAATGTCAGAATATTTCATGTACTTTTATGTTGTAAATCTGTAATGGCATTGTAAGTCTTAATCATGTTATGAAACCTCGATTAACATCTGAGTAGTAACAGTAAATTCGAGTGTAATTAAATTATATAATGGATTGTGCATTGCGATTAGTACAAATAGGATGATCTTAACGTTCTAAATTGTTCTTTGCCAAAGAATATAATGTATGTGCCTGCTATTCTGTTAACCACACAACAATTCAAGGCATCTCATCATATCAGGCTTGGCATTGAAACTCGTTTACATGTGAAGTATTTATAATTGAATCAGGAAGCTGATCAATTAGATCAGATTACAGAGCATTATCTCTGTCCAGAAGCGCAAAGTCAGCGACAACGGTTAACGTTCATCGACTTTGTGTGAGCTTCAAAATTGCATCTCAAGCGAGATTCCTGGAATATGCATTATCAGGAAAAGAGTCTATAATTATAGATAGGCAAGATGAGTATAAGACCAAAAAGAGCGAAATAATAGTATGATCATGGTGACATATAACAATTAATACAATCATATTGCATTCAGTATAAACCTTTAGGTGCTAAACTGGCATTTGTTTCATAAGGAACACACGATTACTATAAGGGTGGATATTGCTCTATAATATATTTTGTTTACATTGACCATAGGATCATCCATTGGATACACAGGGGTATATTGCCGCAGACATGCAGCATGATGTCCCACCAGTCACATTATCCTGACACCAGGCTGACCACTCCTAACAATGAACTCTTAATTCTTTGCGTCAACCGTGGCAACTGTTAGTACCATTTTTGTAAGTCTTTGATATAACTCGACAGGGGATAGAACCCGCGACCTCCCGCATGTGAGGCGGATGCACTAACCAATATGCCAACGGAGCGGTTACTCTAAGTTTGGAAGGAAATGAATGAAACGAAGACTATTATATGGTTAAATTGAAAATAAGGTATGATGTATTCTTTGTTCGTTAGTGAGCCATACATTGTATGCATATGTTGTGTTTTCTATACCTAGTTGTATTCATGATAGGACGCTCTAGTTAATTTCTATAACGGTGTGTTATATGATATAAGTATCAATATTGTGGATTTTGTAAGGTCAATTAATCGGTATCTACCTATCTGTTTAAGCCATATACTAATATTGGCAATTTTTACATCTGATGTTTTGTCAAATTGGATTGGTCATCAAGTAGGTTCTTAGAATAAAAAGTTATTTCCTGTTGGATGGGTTATTACGGTTGGATTATTCTTCATGACTAGCAATGGATAGTTGTGTATTGATTGTACATTGAATATATAAAGTGCTCATTGGAACAAAATATTTTTTATGGGACTTTTGTAAATTATTCAAAACAGTTCATGACTGCCATTTTGATGCATAATTACTGTTGGCAGACAAGTGCATTCGATGATTTAAATTTATACGATACATTGGAATTCAAGTATTACAAAGTCAGTTAATTTTGCATTCTTGTATTATTTAGAATGTGGCCATAAAATAACAATAGTTAATTTTAACATATTTAGTATGTGGAAAGACTCAAGCAAAAAATACATTGATCAGATTGTGTAGATAAAATCTGGCATTTTATAGGCCGCTTTGATAGGGAAAGTAATCCAAGAGCCATCAAATCGCTAAACATAATAACATTATGCAACGTGAGATTGATGGATATCTGAGATGTATGGTTGTATACATTCCTCAAGTGTAATGTTGCTTTGTTGGTGAGGAATAAAATACTCTGGAGTATCTGTACCATAAAGAACAAATTTATGTGTATATCAATTTTAGTTGAATTATTCCTATTATAGGTATACTATTGGGTCCTTTTCCGAGTACTATCCCAAAGTGACCTGACAGTTTACTATAAAATATGAACAATACATGTAGTTTTAAAAAAGAACTGAGAAGTACGCGTTTAATTTTTTTATAATATAACTTGCATCCTGTTTTTTATCAAGTCAAACCCGAATATATATTAATTGGTTATGTTAGCATTAATATTATATTACAAACAACAATCTTTGTACTAAAGCAAGATGTTATTAAAAATGGATGTTCATCGTTACAGGTGAAAAATGGTTCCCCCTTTTGAGAATCAGCACCGATGTTTCTCTCTTGTGAAATATTGCAATATACATTTTCACATTATATAGGTCTTTAAGAAAAGAGTTCAATCAATCTGATATGGTCATGTGCCCGCTCATTGTACACATATGAATTCAGTATCGGGCTAGAATAAATGGCAAACAGAGTTTTTCATATCTTGCATCAATATATGTGTCTCCCAAAATAACAGATTGAGCACCTACCATAACATGAATGTTATCTCTATTCGGAAATTAGTGGACACATCATTCCTTAATTGATTAATGCATTACATTCCCAAAACAATTTCTGAAATGATTCCGTGACATTTTGCAAAAATTGCATTTACCAGTGTCAGACAATGTTTGTTTTATTCAGAGATAGATTCATTTGAAAATTAAGAGAGTAACACAAGATTGAAACTATGATAATGTTGAGTTTTTGTTATTGTAAAATAGTAAAAACTACATTAGGTCATATATCCATATTCATAACTATTTTATTAGTCCATTTCATTTCGCTACTTTGTTTAGCAGCATTTTTCAAAAGTAATTTGTAGTAGTCTGCACATTCGTTAATTTTATTACGTCCAACTTCTAAGTGGAAAGGGACACAGGGTCTAATACGTGCTGTTATATTTAACTGTGACATTTAAATATGGACGTCAGACGTATTTAAATTGCACTGCTAGGATTTGTGTATCTTTAAAACCTTGAAAAATAATAACCATTCACTGATATGATATGTAAGCATATCACTAATATAGCTTACATTATGTTCACACCAGGTCATATAGAAAATGTGTGCCTTTCTAGCACTTACAAGGGCGTACACCTATAAAATTGCTTACATTAGAGCTCCTGCGCTCCAACGTCTATATATCTATATTAACCTATTCAATGTAAGTAACAGCACATTTCGCTCGATTAGACACAGAAATTTAATCTCACATAATTCATTTTTAAAATAATTGACCAGTTTGCTGGGGAAGAATCAAATTAATCAATGTTATTTTTGAAACCAAGTTTGAAGTTGGCTATATATATATATATATATATATATATATATATATATATATATATATATATATATATATATATGTTTAATCTACATTTGTAGGTGAGCAATTATATATTTAATTCCTCGATGTTATTATGGTTATTATGCGTGCCAATTTGTAGCGAGATGAACAAGCGATGAAGCTATGAAATTGTTACTGCTTCCAGAACTGTTATTATACCTAATATGTTAAGGATCGATGTTTCCAGTGGTTTAAGTAACCTTTAATAATTTTTTTCAAAATACTTATATACCATTTTGTACAAATTTCATGTAAATATCTTCATCCACTGAAATTTTAACTTGCAATGAAATGTCTCTGCATTGCACGTCTTGTTTTCTATTCAAACCGCTCTCGTATTTGAAACAGTGTGTTTCTGTACAAGTATCTTTGTAAAGTCTTCCATTACTATACCTACGATTAAAACGATCCATCAAAAATTAAAGATATATTATTTGAATACTCTTATAGTACATTGAATGTTTCCTTTAACTCTATACCTTTTATATTTTATTATTCTATAATAGTATAGTCATCATATATGCACATGCTAGGAAGAAATATGTGGATATTAGATCACGTGTCTACTTCCTCTGAAATTTGGAAAATTATGAAAGAAGGAAGTTTTATACAACTGCTGATGATATTATACAATAAAAGCATTTTATCTGGTGACGCATGCTTTATACAGAATTTTGATAATTCAGAACTTTACGAATTACAACAATTATAATATATTCTTTTGAAATCGATTAATAATAACACCAGCGGAGTTTTTAACTCGTCTCTGGTTTTATTACTGTCATATACGATCCTTGTATTTTTACCAATTTATCTTTCATTTACAAACCCAAGTTAACTCAGATATTATTTAATTTAGTACTAACGAAGTTCTTCTGGCAATACATTTGGATGATTTTTTTGTATACAGCATTAATTATAGAAATAGGTTACAAGTTCATTTGGTACAGCTTTGAATTTGATGGCAATGAGTCGGTGTTATTTTTTGGTGATGCGTTCATAGTTGTGAAGGTATATGAGATGGTGTATGCAGGCAAGGCGATGGGTGTCATTCACTCACAGACATGGGTTATTATCTTTTTGGGTTATTATCTTTTCTTTTTTCAGAATCTCCAAATTTCCAACAGGTGGCAGATAGCATCATAATGTTTGAACAGATAATAAACGGGATAAAAGAGTAAATTAATCACACTAGAAATACACCACGTTTAATGATTAAGAGTAACCATGGTGACAAAAACAGGCTGTTAATGGGGAGCCATTGTCTGTAGATTACGAATAAAATCAGAGACATTGGAATAAATGGCATGGTAATATCCGTCCATAACTCTCTCTCTCTCTCTCTCTCTCTCTCTCTCTCTCTCTCTCTCTCTCTCTCTCTCTCTGTCACACACTGAACTGGAACAATCTGTTCAAACACAAACGCAAATTCAGATACCAAAATATTAAATAACTGTAATGATTTGCAATAACCGTTAGGGAGGTAAGAATCCCAAAAGGTAACATGATTGTTTTATCAAATAATTGATGTCTGTAAAGATATATGACATGATTCTCTTTATTAAACATATTCCATGAATTCTACTACAGTGAAAAGCAGCTTCTAAAAGCAATTCTCATAAATTCTCTACCTTTCTCAATATGTTCGCGCTACTAGAGTGAATCAATGAGTATGCTAAATATTATTACAACCAAAGTACAGCACTGTTAATTATACTGAATCCATATCTATCATCCTTCCTTTTCAAATGTCACCATATTGTATCAGTAATTCAATAACTATTTGCTGCATCAGAAGTGTGCTATTTGCAGTGTGCTAGTAACGCCCTTGTGATTGAAATATTGTGTGCCTTTGGACAACAGTGGCTGACTGGCAGGATCAATATCAATAAAAAATAACATATAATACAATATTCGAGACTTAGTACCCTTCTGATGATTTTTAGAAAACGCGCTATAGGATATTGCTGTTCACTGGGGAGTCAAAATACATGGACTGTCTGCGAGCTTGAATATTGCATTTAAAACGTGTATAATGAAGTTTTGGAATATCTTACATATTGTGTACCGTTACAGAGGCAATGTTTAATCAAACTATTGAGACAATAGAGAAGTGAAACTAAATATGCACTTGTGAGTCAAACGAAAGCTCAAATATATTGATACTACTACTACTACAGGTGATACTTAGACTAGGTTGTTCCGGGACGCTAAATTTGTTTGACATTACATTAACAATGCTGATCCACAGACATGTAATTTTAGACTTTGGGTATATCTCACTAGTGCTGATATGGATATTAGACTCTGTCGTCGCAGATCAATGGTTCAGGACCGTCAAAATAGGTAACAACTGTATTACACTCTCTCACTTATAACTTTTCAGATAGCATTACTGCAACATTAAATAATGTTGTATATTGAAAAAATTCAAGGTATAAGGACAATACTTTTCATAATCATATTATGTCCTAACGATTTGGAGTTTCAAATGTTTCAAAATTTACTAGCTCTAGCTTGCTCTGAAGGTAATGAAGGAAAATTACATTTAAGAATAATATTTAGACTATAATGATAGAGATTATTATTCGCTGAGCAGATTAATTAAGCAATGCAAAATTATCGTTAATGACCAGTTAAAGAATACTTCGTGAAGGTATATGCCATCAGATGCATATCTTGAACATATTTCCTTATTTTATGAATCTCATGAAAGAGTTTACTTTCTTAATCGTTTTCGCATTAACCTGGCCATGACAAGTATTCTTATATTCTTAATACAACATTATACCTGGTATCGCTTGCGTATTTCTTATTAAAGTTTTAAAACAAGTATACAACTATATAGGCAATATTACTTTATTTACCATTTCATTATAAACGGTGTAGTTCTATTGTGAGTTCCAACGTAACATGTGCTTAGAGAGCAACACTGCGAAAACATAATGCATTCCTCAACTTACATCGGCATTCAAACAAAGTGCTTTATCAAGAATGTACTTTTTTCATTCAAGCTCTTCTGTTTGGGAAGTTTAACGAGGACAGTATTTTTTTCTAATAATTGATGCAAAAGCTAAGTTGGCTTAGCTACACTCGTGATATTTTACATATCCGTTTAGGTGATTGTAGTCCGTTTCTGTGCGCGTTAACGTCATTGAGGAATGACCTAAAATGATGCAACAGCATGTATGTTAAACAAATATGAACATACACTTAACGGTTCACCATATCGTATTTCAAAACAAAGACCTATTATTTTTATCATTTTTCATTCCTTGCTCTGCGTTCCGAAACTATTGTTTCAAACATTATTGTTTCAAACTATATATTTTATATCACGTGACATTTTCATTGTTAACGATTACGTAAGCTTTTTTAACAAGAATTTGCATCGCATTATCGCATGTAAGATCGTGGATGAGTTTCGTTTTCACTTTTTCTTTTCTATCTTATGTTGTCAATGAAATGACAAAATTATGGTTAGACTAAATCTCATCAAACAAGTGTTACGCATTGATTTGAAGGAGACTGCTGAATGTTTACTCTTTTCAAAACATATAAATATAAAGGATAGTTTTCTTGCACAATAAATCTACCGATTGAATTTGGATTGTCATTGCACTTCATGAGACATATTTTTTCATGCTTTTAAAGCTTTTCTAAAAATGTTGGCCATATTTGTTCAATTATCATGGTAAAATGGTACCAAACATGAAAATAATTTTGGTAAGAGTATTCTATATAATCTAAAAATAAATCCGCCAAGTTCCCTTGAAATACCACGAGATAATGACACGATCGATTAATTACTATGCAGGTTCCTTAGTTTGTCATTATAGGTTTACTATTTTTTGATCTTCAACATAAGTTGTACAGTTCTTTAAAACGAGAAAATTTTATGTTGGACTTAGTGGATTGGTAGAATGTAGCTGTCATTGAACAAGACGAGATTTACAGAAACTTTATTTTGCCACAGATAACTATGTCAATACATTAATTCCATCTTAAAACGCATTTATACTTATCCTTGGATTTGTATGCATAGAAAGTATTCATGCGAAGACACTATGCAGA
Organism: Potamilus streckersoni; assembly: GCA_016746295.1. NCBI lineage: Eukaryota > Metazoa > Mollusca > Bivalvia > Unionida > Unionidae > Potamilus > Potamilus streckersoni. The sequence goes on from JAEAOA010002067.1 coordinate 60,747, forward strand.
CTGAACACATATGATCATAATTCGTAGTTCCCTTTTGTGCCAAAAACATAAATGTATTGACGAATTAAAAAACTAATCAATATTCACAGAATTTTAATAATTGTGTCCTTCATTTTTCAAGTTTTATAACATTTGTTGTGTATCATGGTTTTGGTGAAACTGATAGGGAGGATATATATATATATATATATATATATATATATATATATATATATATATATATATATATATATATATATATATATATATATCTGTCTTAATCAACCTGCTATTCTCTCTTTCTCGAGATCGAAGGAAGTTTTTCGCACGTTTAACTCATCAAAATTACCATATGCCAGTCATATACATACAACTTGACATTAGACAAGCAGCACAGTTTCATAATTGTATGGTAAGGTAAAGCAATATTACCTTAATATAGAAATTTGCCTAATAAATTTCCTGGACTTGGTAGCAATTTCAATACCCTCTCAGCTCTGACATAAAGATGACTTAAAAATATATGAAAGACGACAATGATTTATACACTGATACCAATTTTCTCTTCATACTTATGTCCAAGCTATCATTCTCTTATGCATGTCTTTTCTATAAGTTAATAGAATTACATTGGTTACCATAGTAAATATCACTTTACAAATTACATGCGAAAAGAAGGTATATGTATGTAATTATATATATATATATATATATATATATATATATATATATATATATATATATATATATATATATATATATATATATATATATATATATATATATATATATATATAAAGAATACAAATCATATGGCGAATAACAACCCTCTCAAGCGTACTGGATCCACCAAGGGATCACGTTTGTCAGGTATTAATTAAAATAGATGCAATAAACTGACGACGAACAGTACGAAACTAGCAACTAACTAGCCTAAGCGCTTTCGACTCTTAATGAGTCTTTTTCAAAGGCAAATACAAAACATAGTTACGACAAACAAATAAACACAAAAACGTTGCGTTTGTAAACCTCTACATTTCTATCTTCACATGTGCTAAAACTATAAATACAACCAGCTTGTATAGACTAGTTGCGGAAACTGAAAACGTTGTATAATTCATAGATCTGATTGGATGACAAAAAAGCTGTACAGAAGCCCGGTCGCAGAACACTTCTCCTTCCCTGGCCACACTTTCAGTGATATAATACTTATCGCTATTGCCAACAACCACAGCTGGAGTTCCGAAACCAGGAAGGAAAAGGAATCATACTGGATACGCCGCCTTAGAACATTGAAACCAAGCGGTCTAAACCAAGAAGACTAGAAAATGAAAACTATGCACTAGTAGAATTTAACATTTTCTAAATCTTCTTATCCTTCAATTTTTACTATAAGAATAACCGGTATAGAACCAAATATCCGGGATATAATCTGCGTTACATATGTACACAAAGTAAAAATAGATGTCGCTTTGGCTTGTAGACTTTTAGGGAATTATACAACGTTTTCAGTTTCCGCAACTAGTCTATACAAGCTGGTTGTATTTATAGTTTTAGCACATGTGAAGATAGAAATGTAGAGGTTTACAAACGCAACGTTTTTGTGTTTATTTGTTTGTCGTAACTATGTTTTGTATTTGCCTTTGAAAAAGACTCATTAAGAGTCGAAAGCGCTTAGGCTAGTTAGTTGCTAGTTTCGTACTGTTCGTCGTCAGTTTATTGCATCTATATATATATATATATATATATATATATATATATATATATATATATATATATATATATATATATATATATCTTTGTGTGTGAGATGTGTGTTTGTTTGTCTGTGTGTGAAAGAATAAAAAGATTTAGAGAGTCAGAGATAGACAATTAGAGCTTATATTTTTGAATAGATTTAATTAATTCTTTGTTAGAGCAAAAGCGTTTACCGACGGTTAAATACTTATCTTGTTAGGGACTTTTCATTATGTTGATAATATCACAACATGAAAATATGCATTTGCTACAGATCAAATCATGCAGAAACAACGAAAACAATTTAAAATATATGCTGGAATCGTTAAAATAGCCTTTGGCAACACAATATGTTCTCTCTCAGCAGACGTTTTAACAAAACAGATTTGTTAAACGCAGTCTTTGATAACTCGGTGTATTCATCAGAGGCTGACTCTGATAACAGACTATTCTTTACATGCAAATTTTCAGAACGCAATATGATGTATTTAAAGGGGGATTGCGATAAAACGTGATTTCTGGTTGTATATTCAGAGGTATTCATGTCTTGTTAGATAGGTATGATACACTGGAGCCAGTCAAAGAAATGTAGCGTATAGAAAAAAAAAATTGCATGATTCTCGATCGACAGGGTAACCAATAAATGTTATAAAGCAGGTTGTGGATATTTTCAGTTCGTCATACTCTAAGGATGCAGTGGTCTTTTTTTTATTTATTTTGAACTTGTTGTGGTAGACACAAAAGATAAGAATTATAATAGTCGAGTTTTGTATATACTATGGAAAAACAAGAATTTTGGTTGTAAAAACCGAAAAATAAGTTTCTTACTGACTGTGAATTTAATGTTCATATAGTTCGGTTTTACTTAGAGTAAGGGATTTTTCTTATTAGCAACCAAAAATTGAAGGTTAGGGACAGATATATTTTAATGGCACATGACGCAGAGGGGATATGGTGCAAACTCGTGAAATATATATTATATATTATATTAATTATATATATATATATATATATATATATATATATATATATATATATATATATATATATATATATATATATATATATATATATATATACATATATATATACATATATATATATATATATATATATATATATATATATATATATATATATATATATATATATATATATATATATATATATATATATATATATATATATACATACATATATATATACATATATATAGTATAATAATATATATTAGGGAGACAAGTATAAAGCTGTACCTCATTCTGATGCTGAGAAGAAATATATAATTATTTCATCTTACCGTTGTTTTTCCCCTTGTAGACAAATTTATTTTCATAAATTGATCTTCTAACGACAAACATTATCCTGTCCTAGTCTAGGCCTTTTGAATAGAGCACAATTTACTCCTCAATGTTCGTGACATTACCCAGAATTTTTCTTTCTCAAAAACTGTGTCATTCTTTATCTATGAAACATGTATATAAACCTGTTTTAACACGACAGAGCAGCATTCCGTGAAGGTAAAACGTCCAATTAGAAACAATAATTATTATATATCTTAGATAATTGCAACACAAACCATTATTCGATCACTTGTATCTGGTTCCCATCCGACTCCTAAATTAATGCTGTACTCACATCAGAACATGAGCATTTTCATTTTCTAGCATTCGTCCAGTCCAGTCAGATGTCAGCATTTTAAACAAGTCAAATTATTGCGTCCTTGAAATACGATTTGACATATATACTCTATAGCCGGTGAACGTTAAAAGATATAGTGAAATGCAGAGCAATACCTACTCTTACCAGTGAAGAATGAAATGTTTTGTCATTATTGATTACAATTTTCTTTGATGATTGAATTTCACAAGCAGTAGAACAAAAGCCTCACTCAATGATCAAAGCAGGTATAAAATTATATAATTTGGAATTCTAATTAGAAAAATTGATTTGTGCATATTTATTCCTAAAAGACCTCTAAAAACCTTGCTGCCTTAACAAAACATGTCCAAATTATAATTAAACCATTAATTTAATATTTATTGTTTAATTAATGAATTTTTGAATTAATAAATTAATTGTAAATCAAAATTTTGTTCAAATTATTTATTAATTTTAAATATGCAGAAATGTTGAAATTAAGGTAATTTGTCTATGGTTTCATTGATTTAGTATTGTTCTGCCTATCAGCGTTAGGGGGAACATTTTGTTTGCTAGAAGCAGTAAACATGAACAATGTAACAGACTGAAATTCTTTCCAGAAACATCAATCAATAGAGAAGCATTATTTCGCAATAAACCGACTTTGATTCATTCCACACGATAAGTTTGAGGTGATCAATCTTTCACTAGAAAAAAAAAATCTTTATATATCGCAATGCTAATCATAGCACTCTGACACAACAGCCATTCTTTTAATTTTATTCATTGCCTGCAACGGCGTTGTGATTTTGCCTCATTTAAGTTTTTGTGAATTCATGATCAGTTTATTATCATACTTTTTTGCTGAGCCTTCATCAATCCCCATTGAAAAAAAAGATATTTCACCTGGACACAGTCTAAGTAACTAAATAAATCAAGCGATCTCTCCCTAGAATATATTATAGCTGCCCATCCATAAACAACTAAGAGCAATTATCCATTTTTTTAGATTATTAACACTGTGCTAGCTGAATCCCAGCTTGCTAATGTATTATGGGCTGATCCCAGCTTAAATAAATATATGCTAGGCTGATTTCCGTTTATAGTGTATTCAGGGCTGATCACATATCTGTGGACTAGAGCTCTGCGCTAGGCTGAAATCCAGCTTGCTAACGTACATTGGACTGAAACAATCTTACCTAACTATATCCTAGACTGATCTCCGCATAGAATGTATTCTAGGTTTATCGCAGATTCGTCATCTAGAGCTAGGCTGATCCGAACCTGAAGCAAATATTCTAATTAATTTTCCTGTTTAAAACTGTAAATTAAATTTCTTTAATGGGTATGACCTTTACGTCATTAGTATATATTACTGGTGTCCGATTGGGGAAAAAATGCCAAACTAAATATGATATTAAATATATCAAATAAGAGCCACCAGTTTCGAATGTGAAATCCATTTGGAAGGATTAGTGTCCAAACACATGGTACTAAATGTAAGTACATAATTATTCCTGAGCAAAAAGAAGTCGGTTAGGGTGAAATCTGATGTAGGGTGCTATTCTGTCTATCTTCCTCTTAAGGTACATGCACAACATCCCTATCCCTCTATTTGCCACTGACTAAGCCTAATAAATGACATTCGATCATCTTGCCACACCAGCAATTTCTCCTTCGATTGTCATTATCAGGGTACTCCATAGCACAACCATCAATGTATATACCCAGAAAAACTCAAAATCATCAAGTTGTGAATCAACTAATATTTAATAAATTATTACTAATGTTGAACGCCATACGAGGAAGCTGCACTTTGCAATCATAGAGTCCAATGCACTTTACAATTTTAGAAATATGCTCAGCATATTCAGCCACATTTTGTTAAAAGGAGTACTGTCATACTTTCTCTAATAACATCAAAACCTGAATTCGTGTGCAAACGGGGTACTACAGGCCAGTGTTAATTATTTTAATATCAATTGCATTTCGGTATTCCCTCTACTTTTCGACTTTGCATTCGTATTTGCATTTGCCAGCTTTCCCATTTTTTCTCTCCCTTTATTCTTTCGGCAATTTGTTCTCTTTCTATTTTCTCTCTCTTTCTTCTTTCTGCAATTGAAAATGTGGCCCTCTGTTTCCACTTTCTGATATCAGATTCCCAACTATTCGCTTTAGGACGATCATAGTGTGTGGAAAGCTGAAGCGATTCATCCGTTCAAAAGGACTCGAAAGCATCTTGATAACATTTGCATAGCTTGTGGTTCCATTGTAGTTTTTTCAAGTATGTGAAAATCATACACAAGGGACAAAATCTTCAAAAGCAATAGTGAATTCAACATTTTAAGCAACAATTGAAGTTTTCGCAAAGACTTGAAAGAAACAATTACGGTGGAAGAGTAAAAATGCTTTTGTGTGTCTCAATGGTTTTAAAGCAAGTAACTGAATATAGTATGAATCATCGTGCTTTTTTAAAATTATAAAGACAATGATTGCCATAGAATTCAAAGTGAAAATTTATAAATAACTTACAGAATTTAGAATTGAATCAACAAGAGTCCTTAGCATAGCCTAAACGTAAAGCATTATAGTGGTGGTTTGAATGAATAATATCTTGAAGGTGTTGACGTACCAATATCGTGGAGTGTGGCCATTTGCTAACGATTGTAATGTACCATAAATAAATAATACACAATGTCTTTGAATATATTCAAAATTATCTAAGCTCTGTAATTTATTCCGAAATTATTATCGATCACTGTGCAATACCAAACGTACTTTATACACACACAAACACACGCATATATATATATATATATATATATATATATATATATATATATATATATATATATATATATATATATATATATATCTGAAACACGAGTTAAATTCATTCCTTGGATTTTAAAATATGAGTCATTCTAAAGAACTGTAGCATATATACTTAAATTATTATCAGAGGACCAAACTATTTGATGACTGATTACATAAGACTATCAACAATATTCTTCCATGAATCTTCCAATATAGCAATATTGATTGTATTTTAAACTCTAAATCATTTAAACATATTAATCTTTGATGACTTTATGCGTATATGCCAAATATCATACCATAAATTGAGGACAAAGGTCAATCACAAGGTACAAATGCAAACAATACAACAAATGTGTAGCTTTAATTGAATACTTCAATCATTTTGAGAGAAAACAGATTGTATTATTACAATGCATGCTATCAATAAATGAACAAATTATATCTGATGTTATACATATTGCTAAAGTCATATGACTGTTACTATTAAACGAGAGTCACTTGCTTTTCTCAGCATTTCCCTGCTGAGAAGTGTATGCACTGCAGGTCCATTCATTAATGTATTATACTTCATGAGTTTGCTTATGTCAATATTTCTTATTGATTTTATTTCAGGTTTCACATCGCATCTGGGATTATTAAAATTATTATGGTCATTATGATCATTATTGTTATTATTATTATTATTATTATTATTATTATTATTAGTAGTAGTAGTAGTAGTAGTAGTAGTAGTAGTAGTATTACGATTATTATCATTTGATTTTCTTTATCGTGAAATGCTGCTTAATTTAGGAACTACCCTCAATGCTATTCAGAAGTCACTAGAATCCCTATTACTTGAGAACAGTATGCAGATAAACTCAGTTCGTGATCGATTTTTTCAAATTTGATTTAACAGTCACTTTTCCTCGCCACTTTATAAATTATTCATAAGTGTCACTGGCATTGCGCATGATATTTATCTAAATGAAATAGAATATAATTGTTTCAACCATTTCGTCTCAATTAGAGTTCCAAGCTCTCCGATAGTATTGAACTCTGCGTTACCAATAGCCTTTAGTGAAGCCAAAACGACTGCTGTGCGTATAAAAACGGATTGCATTAACATTTACAAAGATGAAGGCAATGCATAAGTTTTTATTCAATATTTTTCGGTCACCTGAAAGGAAGAAAGAAATAATTTTCTTTATGCCAGACTTTTGAAATTGCTTCTACATAATTCAAAATATTTATAGTTTACCTTACGTAATTATATCCAGAACAGCGAAGAGGCTCTGATTTACCATGCTAGAAACAGTTGAATTCTGCCTTGTTCTTTATTTTATACTGTATGAGTAATTTTACCAATAAAGGGAACAATCTATTATATCTGACTGATAATTATGGAACGACATATGCTCTAAGATTTAGCTTGAATGTAATAAGTTCAATACAAGTTTGGTACCCATCTTTTATCATTTTGCCATCCTTATAGTAAAGTAATACAATGCTATACCCATGTTAAATCATCTTCTTTAACCATTGAATAACTGTCCTTACCATACACCCATTCATCCGTAGTTACCTGACTAATATTACCATACACGTTAAACCCAAATCTGAATATTTGAATAGGATATTTCAGGAAGTTAATTTGTTATATTATACATACCATTTAAATAAAACTGTGGCTTTCTCTCCACCCACCCATTCTCAAAACTACACAGATTAAAGATTTATCAAAGGGCTGAATGAAACTATTTATTTTCTTGTAATCAAGAAACCAATGTACCACAACTTGGTCCATATGACAGTTAGGAGGTAGACATACTTATCCAAATTACATCATCACACACTTTGGTCCATATGAAAGTCAGGAGGTAGACATAATTATCCAACTTACATCATTACCTTTTTTTGTCTAATCAAACTTTCCTCGTTGTTCAATGTTACATACATACATACATACATACATACATACATACATACATACATACATACATACATACATACATACATACATACATACATACATACATACATACATACATACATACATACATACGTACATCATATATATATATATATATATATATATATATATATATATATATATATATATATATATATATATATATATATATATATATATATATATATATATATATATATATATATGTATATATATATATATATATATATATATATATATATATATATATATATATATATATATATATATATATATATATATATAAATAATATATATAATAGAAAGTAAAGGTCATAGGAAGGGCGAATTTAAGGATAATAAAGCTAAACCGAATCTGGTAAACGAACATATTTTAATGACAAAAATCGACCGGTTTTGTTCGTTTTTGTCATTCGTTTGTTGACATACTTTCTTCAAACTTTTGGCCTATTTTTTTGCGTCTGAAACTCAATATTGGTCCTGCCACCGTTCCTGCTGATGTTGTTTTCTTAAATATTTTGTCTCAAGTCTGTTACAATATCTTGACATGGGATCATACATTGTATTGTTATAAAACCAAATAGGGTAGCATGCGCGTGTGGAAAATATTTTTTAAATTGTTCATGTCCATCTCCCCAGAACATCAAGTATAATAAATATTTAGCAGCGTATGATTATCAGCTCAATTAAACACAAGTAAAATATTACAGTTATCTCTGATCACTTTTCGGAATTTCTTTATAACGATGTATAACATAAATCGCATCTGTTTTATCTCGAGAAAATATCCTTGCTTGATTTGATTGTTTGTCTAGCATGATATCATCGATTACAGCTAAATTATTAATACTTCCATCAAGGTTATCTACATATAGTGCTTCATTAATGTCCGTTATAAACGTCATTGTCTTAATTTAAAGATTTTACATTTTCAATATATCAATAAGTACTTTATTGAATCTCAGATTATCTACAGATGGGACTACTAAATATAATTTATAACACTTCAGCCATCTAGTTATCAGATTAAGCAATAACTGTGTTTTGCCTGATCCACACGGAGATATTGCTATCATTCTGATAAAATTCGGTAGCGCCGGGAGATGCTTGACTGGCTCTTCATTTTGTGTTGAGGAAAATTCAATTATATCCATATGATAAATGATATAAATTTATATTGAGTTCGATACAAGGCCGCCACATCCAACACTGGAATAACAATAATAATAACAAAAAAAAAAAATACGCGAACTAACAGTTAAGTGTGAAAAGTGTGGCACAACAAAAAATACAAAGTTGTTTCAAACATAAAGAGGAGGTAATGTTGATGCTTCGTTGGGAACATTACCTGGGGTTCCGTATGCAAAGTATCTCCGAGAAAAACAGTTGCCAAGATATAATTATTGTGGTCCTGGAACTCGCTTCGATATCAGACTTGATGATCAAGATCAACCAAGACCTTGAGTGTCCAATAAACAAGATCGATCCTGCGTGTTATGTTCATGATGTTTTATATCGAAGCAAGGAATTAAAACAACGGCATTTCGCGTTAAATTATATTCCTGATAAATATCTCAGAAAAATCATTCGTTTTCTAGTAAAATCTGCTATCAAAGGTAAGATAATGCTATGAGCTGGGTATCTATTTATATAACAATTCTAATGGAATCCATGTATTATTCCTCAGGAAGATATTAGAAAGGCGGAACAGCTATTATTAAACGTTCTGAAGCAGCAAAAGTCTCACGTACAGTTGCTGCAGTGCGCTTAGCACGACAGGTAATATAGCAATTATATCTACGTCCACCTAAAAATATTCAGTACACCTGATTTGATGTCAGCATTTAGTTTATCAAGCAGATATTTTGTTTAACAACACTGTACTATTAAAACCCGTGATCGCCAATTACGCACACAAAAACACTCTTTAACTGGCGTTGAGGTTGCAATTAGATATCAAAAGCGGAGCCCCTATCAACAGAAACAACTTCTGAATCTGATTCTGCCTTTGAACTACTATATCAGTAAGGACCATTACAATGGCCACATTTACTAGAAGTTGATCATGACAAAGAATTTTTTGGTGCAGTATCATCGCTGATAACAACAAAAACTTGATGTCAACATTATAAAGGGAAACATCGCAATTCACCGTGATCAGGCATTCGTTGAACGATTAATCGAACACTCGTTGAGCGGTTATTTGGGTAATAATATGCTGAGGAAATAATTCAGGGCGACATGAGGTTTCAGGAAAAGGTTGTAAGATTACTAAATGTGTTTGCTGCGTTAAATAATAAGAATACTCGTACAACTTACATGAAAACTATTAATGAAATTAAAAAGAAACATAAACACGTTTGCGATGGTTACGGAAAATGAAGTGACTTTTAAAAACAGCCAGTGATAGTGTGACTGTCTGGCATTTAAATGAACCTGGTGAACTTAAAGGAGGTAAAAAGAGCAACTGAACTTATCTAGAGCGTGACCACACATACAATTTCTAGCGTGGTTAGATCCAAGGGTAGACCCGCCATCTACAGACTAGATTCATCTGTTTCTCAACCTGGATTTGTACGCGAACAATTACAAGTAATTCATGAAGGCACACAAATACCATCGCATTCACTTTTGTGAATTAGAGCCACGTCGTCGATTGCATTCTCGACATATCAATATAAAATTTTCACGTGTATGACCAAGATCACTATTAATTATGTCTACGGTAAACTGTCTTGGACTATTATTATAAATTTCCCACAGCGTATTACAGTGACAACTTGTTCAATGATTATTCTGTCGCTATTTTAGTGTCATAAATATATAAACATTGATAACAAAGTCGAGATTACTTTTTATCACATTATTTAAACGTAAACAGGCTTTTCTTATTACGCCAACAACAACTTCGTTGGCCTCGCTAGTATTTTGATTATTATTCTTTGTAGCATTCCTAATAGCCCAGTATAGTTAAGATATTCTGCTGATTCGAGACAATGAGAGATAAAATAAAAGTAACCATACAATCCATATACTTGTATCAATAATATTTAGCCCTTGTGACGAATGAAATGTTATCGCAAATCCTAGCTTCCATGGAATTTTATCCATGATCAAGGCCCTATCAACAACATAGATATCAACCAAAATAATGTCACTCAATACAAGATTTTGTTTCTGTAAACTCTCAGTGTCTCGTCCTGGAAATCCAACTTCAAGATTTTCTCGATGATTGTCCGCTAGGCGATACTACAACGGTACAGGAAGATTTGAAAAGATTTCTTTGTGTAACAGAAATAATTTCTCTTGCAATCCATCACAAACTTTTTTGTCTACTCGCAAATATTAATTCATTTGGTCTCAATAAATTCCAAATCCGTTCACAGGAGTTTCCGGAATTATTTCACGCATTTTCTCACATTGTATTTAATCTGGCTGCAATCTTATTAATCTTTCAAATTCTTTCAGAAGTTCGTCAATAATTCCATGATCATCGATTATCTCCTTATTATAATCCACAAAAGTTTTTAATCACTACTGTTGAGAATGTCCAAATAAAGATGGCGATTGACCAATTAGCCGCACATAATTATCGCAGTATTTTTCGTTAATGTCCAATTTAAGACATATTTTTGGTGTTTCTGACGACACCGTACAAATCTCATCCCATATGATGATTTTGTATGGATGCATATATATATATATATATATATATATAGACACCGTACAAATCTCATCCCATATGATGATTTTGTATGGATGCATATATATATATATATATATATATATATATATATATATATATATATATATATATATATATATATATATATATATATATATATATATATGTATATATATATATATATATATATATATATATATATATATATATATATATATATATATATATATATATATATATATAGATGCAATAAACTGACGACGAACAGTACGAAACTAGTAACTAACTAGCCTAAGCGCTTTCGACTCTTAATGAGTCTTTTTCAAAGGCAAATACAAAACATAGTTACGACAAACAAATAAACACAAAAACGTTGCATTTGTAAACCTCTACATTTCTATCTTCACATGTGCTAAAACTATAAATACAACCAGCTTGTATAGACTAGTTGCGGAAACTGAAAACGTTGTATAATTCCTTAAAAGTCTACAAGCCAAAGCGACATCTATTTTTACTTTGTGTACATATGTAACGCAGATTATATCCCGGATATTTGGTTCTATACCGGTTATTCTTATAGTAAAAATTGAAGGATAAGAAGATTTAGAAAATGTTAAATTCTACTAGTGCATAGTTTTCATTTTCTAGTCTTCTTGGTTTAGACCGCTTGGTTTCATTGTTCTAAGGCGGCGTATCCAGTATGATTCCTTTTCCTTCCTGGTTTCGGAACTCCAGCTGTGGTTGTTGGCAATAGCGATAAGTATTATATCACTGAAAGTGTGGCCAGGGGACGAGAAGTGTTCTGCTGGTTGTATTTATAGTTTTAGCACATGTGAAGATAGAAATGTAGAGGTTTACAAACGCAACGTTTTTGTGTTTATTTGTTTGTCGTAACTATGTTTTGTATTTGCCTTTGAAAAAGACTCATTAAGAGTCGAAAGCGCTTAGGCTAGTTAGTTACTAGTTTCGTACTGTTCGTCGTCAGTTTATTGCATCTATTTTAATTAATCCCTGACAAACGTGATCCCTTGGTGGATCCAGTACGCTTGAGAGGGTTGCTATTCGCCATATGATTTGTATTCTTTATATATATATATATATATATATATATATATATATATATATATATATATATATATATATATATATATATATATATATATATATATATATATATAGCTCTGTTGTCCATATATCTCCACACCATATGAAATAAAAGTAATATATACGTAATTTTACTTCATATTGCTTGCATTCTCTTGCTGGTCTGTGTGTAAGTTACAACACAATCATGTCTAAACTCCGAATTAATTCAATGGCACGTGTTGTACTAGAACCTCAGGTCCGTTGAGATAAATGGTTATATCTGGCTACGAGATCAAATACAGATGGTGATTCTGATACTGATATTTGATAATCATTACCATAATTAATGTTTTTGATATGAACATCTGGTGTTTCCGATTAGTAAAGTGTACCTTCTTGTTTAATTCACTACGATCCCCATTTACCATTACCGATTAACGGTTTTATCAAATCAACGTAGGTGCGATTTTTTTAAAAGTATTTCTTAGCATACACTGAGCGCGTAACAAGAAAATCTATTTTTGATCGATAACAAATTTATAGAAACTTATGCTAGAATATAAGATCTTAAATCTCTAAATTGCTATGACACACCATCGATATAACTCACATATTGTACATTATGTTTTTCCGTCTGAAGAATAAGCACTATTTATGCCTAAAATGTTCCTTTCTTCTTTGTATCAGTAATTAAAAATCCAACTCAGCATCATTCATAATTAAATTTGTATGCATTTGTTTACGTTCGATCTTTCTTGAGTAAACTTACCGATTATTTTCCTACCAATATTTTTTAAAACCTTATTTTCATAATTAATTTTATCCCAATCTTAATCTGAATATGTTGTTGTTGTTGTTCAGCTTAACGCCATTTTTCAGCACACGATTCATGGCGGCCAGTATTAATGGTGGAGGAAGAAACCGGGAAATCACCGTTAACAACCACCGACCCACGAGAAGCTACTGGCAAGCTTTCTCACATATCCACATTCGACGAATCCTAGACTCGAACTCACGCAGACAGAGGTGAGATGGCAGCGATTTGTAACGGACAGCGCCTTAGATCACTCGGCCAATCGGGGTCCCAATCTGAATATGTCGGTGAATGTTTCTTTTGTTGTGGTAACAAAACATGTTTCTACTGATCATATGATACAATTGCTTCACTTACACTCAGAAACACTAATATTTCAGTATCCAGCATGTATCGTAATAGCACTGTTCGGGCACAATATATTTTCCAGGAAATGCATACTAAACGACGCATAATCGATCGGATGAAGATTGTAGCAACCCTTAAATGATGTTACATAAGCGAATCCAGTCAGATCAAATTCAGGTAATGGTCCATTAATCACAACTCTTGTCATTTCATTTGTCGGATGTACTAATATTTTTATATATTCAGAAACATCTCGTATCCAAGAAAACTCACAGGATAACTTGCATCCGTATCAAACGATTGGACTTTACGATGATTGTATTTGGTGTTCCATAATCCGCCATGTCTATAATCGATACAACTTTGCTGAATATCTTCAAGGTAATCTGATTGTGTTTGTTTCCTTGCATTTTTCTCATGAGCGAAGTTAACAGGAACTAATGGAACTGTAAAACATTATTGAATTATCTTGCAACTTAATCATCATCAGAATTACGTTTATGTGCAAGTATCTTCAATTCTTCATGAAGATATTTTCTAAGGTAAGGTAAATCTCTCCAATAGGTTTTACAAACTGATCATAATTCACGGATTCTGAACTCTTAAATAGCCAGACAGATAATGGACCATTCTTACTCAAATCGCTGATAAGCATTTGAATATCTCGTGGAAATATTCTTCCAGGACCTGTCCATGCATGCGCATTATGATCAATGACTGTTCTAGGGGTTACATGTTTAGGTATTTCGCTTGGTACAAAATTTCTCCAGTACATTTTTCTAAAAATATATAATGATTGTGCCCATCCATGTTTATCGGTTACTGTCTAAGATTTGCTAAATAACCGTTCTATGAAAACTATTCCGGTATAATCTTTGACGTTTCAACCTAGTGATATACAATGAAGCGAGATAACTTTGTTATCACTGATAGAGTAATCAAGCAATTATGGCACTATAGTCTAATCATAATGCCCTAACATATATTCAGTCAAGATATCTCAACTATGTGGAATTGCAGAAAATATATATTATACTTTCGTCAAAGAAATATAGAATCCCCAGCCGTGATATCTCATCTAGGGAGAGATTAATCTATCATAGGCCAATATTATACATAACTGCTACACAAAGCAAGCGCAGCAAGCTACATGTATCATCGTTACTATACTGAATGAATGTACGCAGTTCCGAAGGAGGCGGAATATACTCGAATAATATCGATCAATGGATTCATTGCTAGATAGTTCTGCCTTGACTACAAGAAGAGAATGAAAAATTAACTATTTTTACAAGGCATAAACCGTAGAATTTGGTAAAATTAAAGATTTTATTCAGACTCAGATAAAATACTGATCACATTTTCTGCAACGATAGAATCAGTGCTAAGATAGCTATATATTTATTTATTAAACGTGTGTTTGTAATTGAAGCGTATGGTCCAGTGCTAACGCGTACAATTATCATATTCGAGGTCATAAGGTCTTATCCCTTGACCGACACCTTGCCGGCTGGGGTGTTATGATGCCATATTGTTTTTAATGGTGGGGCTCCGCCAGCCCTCGAAACTCAACAATAAAATACACTCTTCCACCATGTCATCACGTGGATGGTGCACTATTTTCACTACACGAGGGTTGAGTGTGAAGATTTCTGTTCTGGTGGACCATAAACAAGATCTTCAACTTCGCGCCATCCTAACACTGAACTGATAGACGACTGATATATATCCAGTTGGAATTGCAGTTGAAAATTAATGCTGAATTCAGGATTAGTTGAACTCGCCGATATGATTGTTGTTATTACCGAAGCAGTATTAATGACAATCTGTTGCAATAATTATTGCGATCCCTGATGGAAGGATAACATTATTATATTATTGTTGTTTTGAATCCTGTTCAGGCATTGTTTCAACAAATACTCCACTATCTTTATTATAATACTGAGTTCTTAGTCACATATTATTCCATCATTAAACGACGAAGAAATCATTAATGACATATTAGAGCATGTAGTCGTTGCATTATGTAATTTCATCGTGTACTCGTAAGATTTGTCATTCGTGTCATTCATTCTTTTTAACGATAATATTAACTATTCCAGCGATTGTGGTTGGCCACGAAACAACGATTGTTTCAACGATCGGCGCAGTCAAAGTTTATAATACTACTCCGGTTTCAGCAATATCAAAGACAATCGGACGTCTTCGATATTTCATTTTCCTTTTTGCTGTATACGTATCAATGATACTTCCAATTTATTCTTCCTAGTTGTTACTTCATCGTATCAGTATCGCTGAACGTCTATTTTTGTATTTTATTAAGTCATTATCTAAGTCAACAAAGGTGTTTCAAATACGAATTCTGTACACATCCAGTAAGACGCCGAGGATAATTTTTATCTGATGGTCCAAGTATAAATTATTCTTCTGCATCTTTATTTAACATAAATAATACAGTTATAGAGAAATTATCGGTTACGTAGCACCATTTAAATGTAGTAAGTATCTTGAATTCTGCGGAATTAAATACGGACAGCCTATACACGCCAGGCAAATCCGCGGAATATTTGATAGAGTTATGTTGCAAATGTCCATGTTTAAAATCCTGATGATAATATGTATACGGTGTCGCTAATTATTTTGTGTTGAATATTAATCAGATTGGATGTTGTAACGGTACTCAAAATTCTAGT
>JAEAOA010002067.1:82500-165000 GCA_016746295.1 Potamilus streckersoni
ATAAATATCTACAACATACCCAGGGGAGCCTATTTCAATTATAGATGATAGTGTTGGTTCATGAACTGTTATCGCAATTTTTGATTCCCTTCTAGTAATGGATTTTATTCTACGTTGTAATTCATTATTAATTTGCTCAATTTGATAGGACCCAGTTGGTATTGAAACAACGTTCCAATCTGGAGTGTCATCTTTTTTATTTCTATATGCAAACACCAGAGAATTATTAGATCTCTGACCACCAAATGGAACCGATCTGATATTAGGCCAACTATGACACACTCGTAATTTTGCCAACGCGATTTCCTTTACTGAAACAGGGGAAGGAAAATTCACACTGAATTTAGGGTTTGTTGACGAGATTGATATCATGCTTGTTTTCCGCGGAGTGGTATTTTCTGCTATCCGCTGAAGTAGTTGAATCTCTTGCGACATTATTATTATTATTATTTACAATGTCTAATTTTGCAATACATGAAAAAAACGCTCTCGTTTTTAATCGTAGTATCATAAATACGTATCATCGCGGAGAATTCGTCTTCGGTAATTATCGTATCATCAATCGATGATGACATCAACGAGGATAATTATGAGTAACCGTTAGATACTGCTTGATGTTTGACTATATAGTCGTTAAGTTTTTCTTGAGAACAGGATGATATTTTTTTTAGTAATAGCATTTGCAATTCCAGCAAATGTTGTCACCGCGGAAATAGCAATTGGGACATCAATCGGAGCTACCATTGTTACTGAAGATAGTATAATACCAGCACCGGCCATTATACCAGATACTGAGTATACTGTAACATCAATCGCAGTAATTCTCCTGCGATACTTTTTAATTTTTATTTCATACTCATCAATAAGTGTTTTGAGTTTCGTTATAAACTCTTTGACGGTATCATAGCGATATTGCGATGACGGAATCATATTATTTTAAAATCTCAAGTGGTTTCTAATTGTTAAAAATTCTAATTTAGATCAGCTACAAACTCCATGTACCATACAAATGTCTTATTTAAATTAGGATCAGTGTTTGTTATTGTAAACCGTTTGTATTCACCCACGTCAATAGTCGTTGAAATCACGTTGTTGTATCCATATGAAGTCGATGATGATATATTAAACTGGTTCAGTGACACTATTGTTAATCGATAAATACCCTTGTTTGACACAGTGAGAGTTATTGCATTCTTTTTAGGAAACCCAATCTAATGATCCAGAGAAAACTGTGTATACCATATTTATGATATTCCTCTCATGAGGAATCTTTATTTTTTCAAGTAGCGGAAGATTGTCTGTTTTAAACTTTCTAATATCCTCGATAGATTTTTTAATATTACTAATGTTATCTCTAATAATATTAAATCCAGCATCATTACTATTTTTACTATTGGATTTAATTTCATCAAAATTGGATTTAATTTCAGCGAGAGATGGAGAGGTTACCGCTGGTGTTCCAAAAAAATTTATTGATAATATTTCTACGAAGGGAAGTATACGTTGTTATATGTTTTTCAAGTTCTTCATCTAAATTTTTTAATGCATCTGTTATTGAAGAAACAAGTACACCTGGTTTGAGTTTTCCATCATTTGAATATAACACTATTGTATCTTCAACGACGTCATGTCTTCGTATTAAGACATCATCCAATGAAACATTACTAGATTTCAATTTGCCCTGGCGATCTTGAAATACAACTATTTCCCCAGGATCTACACTTGACAAATTTAATGTCTCGGCGATTTCATCTTCGATTATTATTTTTTACATTTTCGACAGCTAATTTACTATCGGTTTCTGTTTTTTTTTACTCTGATAAAGGTCGTCCCCAAATATCAATCATTATACGAAAACGCTAACGTTTTTCTGAATCATAACGCTATCGTTTTTGCCATTGCCTGCTAGTATATTCATTAACAACAACTTGTGGGTGTTTCCTTGGAAATCTAGATATCTCTGCAAGGACGTTTAATACTTCACGACCGCATATCGGTGGATCATTTAACCGTTGTGTTGGTAGCGTGGAATAAAAAATTGGAGATGATTTCGTTATTGTGGATACATATCGCATGAATTCTTTTGGTGGAGCTAAACCATATGAATCAAAATAGACAATTCCACGTGGATCAATTGCATATGCGACCCAATGAGTTCCTTTTCCGCTGCTGTTATCAAGATTGATAATACCCGTTTCATTTTTCATTGGTTTTGACGGTAATTGATCTCTCATGAAAACTCCTCTAAAGTTTTTTATTGATAACGATTTTACAGCATCAATTAAATCAAAATTGGACATTGGTGAAAATCCAAGGGATTTTTCCACTAATAAGCCGTTCCTGGTATTCTTAGGCCCGTGCCCTTGTACCAATTGTATGGGGTTCCTGGTAGTCTTAGACCCTTTCCTTTTTTATAGCCATTCCCAGTAGCTTTTTACAGGGCCATTCCTGCAGCAGTACCAACGGCTCCTAACGATGCCGCCTTCGCAACCGCTGGGGCAGCCGCTGCAATCAATGCTGGTATAGCAGCTAACAGCGGGAATATACCACCTGATTTTATCATACTGGCAATTGCTGCTTTCGAAAAATCAATTTGAACTCCTCGTTTGTTCTTTAGCGCATCATTGAAATGTTTTATTTGACAATCTATCAATGATAATTTATATGCACCACCGGATATTTTAGTGGGTTTCAGCGTTATTGTGGTTCCACATTCTTTAGCCGACTTTGATTTCAATTTCTTGACCTGACCATCAGTCAACTGGACATTAACAATACTATATGTCATTCTATTCTACAACGTAATTTACATTTTTAATTCATCTTATTGTGAAAATCCTAACTACATGTTTGGAAAATCAAATGATGTTTGAAAACATTACATGTTTTCTACTGGTGCATCAATAAGTCTCATTCGTCCGCCAATTCCTTCTAACAACATTGATTTATCACTGAGAATGACAGCAACTGCTCTATAATCAGCTATACCAGCAGGGCGTTGTACCCGAGTTTGGAAGTATATATCAACAACAGATTGTCTCATCATGTCAAGATGTTCCAATGGAAAGTAATAAATCGGATAGTGTTTTTCAAAATCAGTTTGCGATATTTGCAAACCAGTATCAACATTTTGATCACGACCCATATACGACAATATTCTATGATATACACGTGCTACGTCGTTGTTATCATAATTAAGCTGTACAATCTCTGCTGGCTCTTGTTGTCCGTTTATTGTCAACGAAACTTCACTTACTCCTAATTTATCAAATATCATATGACTAGATAATTGACGCCCCACTCGATTTGCATCCTGTAACGCTTTAAAGATATGATGTGGAGCTGAAAAACCTTGTTTTGATGCTAAGTGCCATGTAAATGTGCCATTTACATTATCCTGTTTCGTATCAGTCGTTGTTGTTAGCCAACCTGTGTCCATAAACGATAGTAATTGTTGCTCTATTGTAACTGCTGGAGTCAAGACGGCCATCCATAGAACCAATTTATTTAATTTGACTTTACCATCATCAACACCATTAGCACGCCAGATTGCATCATTGCCATTTTCCTTTCGCGATAACACGACTGTATGATTTGCTCCATAGATGACTTTTCTGACATTTCTACAAAATCCGAATAAGTGATGTAACGGAATTGCACATGAAAACCGTCGATGCTATCCTTTCAATGCTCCTTTTCGTGTTGCAAATCCTAGATTGAAATTATCATTGACCCTTTTTAAAATGTCGAATTCAGCGGCTGGCTGGCCTTCACGGTCTAGATTAACTGCGTGTTGTTGATCAGCTTCTGCAGTAGCTCTCGCAGTTCCTACTTTAATAACTGACTATGGTTAGCATGATCAGAAGTATCCTTAGCAAACATCATAGACGGACCAGCCGACCTTGTATAATCATCAGAATATCTCGCAAGTCCGATTATTGTTGTTGCAATATCAACATCTTGTTCTATTTCTTTTCCATCAATGATATATATTGCACTGTTAAATAGCGCCATAATGTCATTATTTACAAAACCAACTCGGATATTTGGGTCATCCCCATATGCTGTATCAGCTGCAACATCTGTTACAAGCTCTCCTTCTACTTCAATAAATGCCTCACACGGCAAAAAGTATCTACTTGTATCTTGAACTTGAAGTTCAACTCTCCCCCGTTGATTAGGCTCTCTTGCAGGATAGGCATAATACTGATAGTTAATTTTAGAATCATCTTTATTTACCGGTGCTGCCATATCAAACGCTGGATCAGCAATTTTTTTAAATGCCATTTATACTAAAACGTTATCGTTTTTCTAAATGTAGTAATACTATCATTTTCTTTTTCGTCTGACATTTTTACGATTTCCTCCAAGACCGCTTCGAGCTATCATACTTGCAATATTACTACTATCTGGTGAAGTCATTGCTAATGATGCTAGTTTATGTTCCACTGCGTTATTTATCACTTTACTGACATTTGCAGGCATTATTGTTGTTGAAGGTAGCGGTGTTGAAACCATTTGTGGTGGTTATCGTCCGAATCTAGATTTCACCAATGACGTTATTCTATTCTTTGCGGTAGAAAAGGCTGTTCCTTCAAGATCTCCAACAGCGTTAATTCCCTTATTACGAATAACATCAATGGCTTTTATCGCTAATTGTTTAGCAATTGGTACTACTTTGGGGGCTATTCTTGTGAATAAACCTGCTATGGTATTTCCAAGGCCGTCTCCATAGTATGCCATTTAAACGGGCAATCTTGAGTTTATCACATGCACGTTTGTTGGTTTATCGTGATCATAGTGTACTATCATCTTATTTGAAATGACTTTGTAATTTCTAAATGCAGGCATTTCAGAAATTTCAATCGCTATAATAACCACTAAATTCCCCTGGAATTCCGTCCATTAACTCATCCAAGAGTTCTCGATACGCATGAATATCAATTATCCCACCTTGGAATAATCGTCTGCAAATATCAAATGCTTCATTAGTTATTTCGACTGAGTTATTCCCAGCTCGCTTACCTCCCATAACAACCTCAAGTCGTGATATGACATTAATGTTATTACTAGGACATATATGAGAATCATGATGAGAATTTCCATAACCCTCTCCTGAAGAACTTTCTGATTCGGAAACGTTTGAGTTTTTGGAGCTGGTTCGGAAACGTTTTGAATTTCTGGAGAATGTCGACCTTGACCTCGACCTCGACCTCGACCTCGACCTCGACCTTGTTGTTGTTCTTTTCGTTGTTGTTGTTGTTGTTCTTTTAGTTGTTGTTGTTCTATACCATACCTATTAACTCCCATTTGAAAAGTTCTGAAATCAAATGTATCCTTTTTTAAATTGCCGGAGATTTCTTTATTAATTTTATATATCCAATCCACCCAGTCATCTCTTTTTATTGCGTTTTTTTATACTCGTCTTTTAAAAATTCCCCCCTATTATAATAACTTTTGACAGCGAAGTCACCAAATAACTCATATTCTTTAGGTTTCAGCAATTGAATTTGTTTGATTTTTTCTATAGCTTCATCAGTGAATTTCTCGTCAAAAGGAACACTTTTTTAGTGGAAACTTTTTCAATAGAATCACTAGCACCTTCAACGGGGTTATCATCAATATTAATATTACCCATTTGTTGTGTTTCTCGCTAAGTTTGTAACTCAGCTGAAAGCTGTTTTATTTCCTCCTTGGTTTTTTCAGTTTCTGTAGCAATTTTTCCCAGCACATCAAGAATAGGTACTTCTTTTCTAGGGATGTCGCCGTATATAGCACGTTCTGTTGCAAGTTTCATATCTTTAGTGGCTTTAGTTACAGGGGCAAAAAGCTGTTCACTCCCAATAGAAAAGTCAGTCTGCGCTTGCTGTCTAAGTTGTAGTTTATCTCGCACGTCATCTCGAATTGGTATAAACTTTTTCAGTAATGCTAACCTCTCGCGGGTTAGTCTGGTAGTCAATGCTTCTGATGTCATTATTGGAAATGCTAACGTTTTTTCAATTGTGGATTTCAATGCTTGCATTTTCAGACTCATCAATCAAACGTCCTATAGATTTCACTTTCAAAGCAATCTCTGACCGAACTTGGTACTGTTCCCCTAGTTTCTTTCTAATTGCTTCAACTATACTAAATAGCCGAATGAATAAATTAATATCATTGTTATACAAAGAAACATTAACCGCTTTTTGGATTCTTTTTATCAGTGAATACATTTTAGGTAGGACATATCTTCCATGTTTCAATTGTATATCAATTTTTTCAAATTCATTCAAAAGTCTGTCTTCATTTAAAAATTCAGAAAGTACGATTCCTTGATTTCTTAAATTTGATATTTCTGTGATGATAGATGTAATATCTTGAAATTCATTTATTGAATATTATTAATAATGTATTTTCTTTATCTTTAAAATATTTTTATCGATTCCCAACATACAAAAAAAAATCATATACAATGCCTGAAGGCATACATTAAAGACTTATACAATACCCTAACCCCCCAATCGAGTTCAAGGGCGGGTTATATGGGCATCAGACGTGAAATCCAAGTGATTTCTTTACAAACATTGAACATATAACGTTACATGTACTTAATTAACTTAATAAATAAAGGTATTTAGAATGAATGAATATTTGCAATGAATGAATGAATGAAGGTATTTACAATGAATGAATATTTACAATGAATGAATATTTACAATGAATGAATGAAGGTATTATAATATTTACAATGAATGAATATTTACAATGAATGAATGAAGGTATTGTAATATTTACAATGAATGAATATTTACAATGAATGAATGATAGGCACAAACATAGATCTCCCAATTGGAAGCTCTAACGTAACAAATGCTATATTAGGTCTTCCGGAAGATATGTTGGGGGGACAATACGTTACATGTACTTAATTAACTTAATAAATGGGGTATTTACAATGAATGAATGAATGAATGTATTTACAATGAATGAATATTTACAATGAATGAATGAAGGTATTGTAATATTTACAATGAATGAATATTTACAATGAATGAATGATAGGGACAGTACAGGACGATACAAACATGAAACGACGGGGCGGACTTACTACACCCAATCTACCAATCAAAAGCAACCCAAGAAATTAACCATGGTTGCAGTTGAAAAAAATCAACCACACACCATGTCAATGGCGTGGGAGTTTTGATTGGCAATATTGGGCTTCGTTTAAAGCCCCAAACTTTTACAGTTCATATTATATATAATGTGACTAATAATGCAGTGTCAATGTGTAGGTGTGTTATTTTTACCACTAAATATTTAATCAATAACATTTCATGGTGTTAAATGAAACTAAATACTTGAATAAAACATTTTTTAAAGAATACAGCTGTTATATAATAATAAATATTTCTATGTTTTTTCATTAATTTTTATAATAACCGTAATAATAATTTGGATTCACGGCCATACATAACTCTGTCAAATTGTCTACCCTGTACAGGTTTTTCCAACAAAACCCTAACTGCTGTTCTCAATACAGTCTTTAGAAACAAGGAACAATAACACAAAACCAAGGTCCGTGCATGCCTGATACGTATATATACCGAGTTAACCATTAAATACGTACGTGAGAATCACACATTATTAATTCAATCTAATTTTACATGTGTTTTCTACGTTATCTCGCACGAATCTACATATCCGGGAATACTGTTCTATCAATATCGAAAGTAGGATAGTCACGTGACGATCATTAGTAATGAGTGGAAATACGAAACAAAATAAAAAATAAAAAAATATTCTGCTAAAAAAAAATATTCTGCTTTAGCAGAATAAAAAATATATTTCATTAATAGTAATTATTGAGAGTCATTTCATGCGTATGAAAACTTTATTCTATGTCCATTTTTCTTTGAAATAGCTGTTTGATAAATCCCTTCAGCAACTTTTCGTACTGAAGGCATACATATTCCAAAATATTTTCCCGCAGCATTCATTGATTGAAAAACTCTTTCTTCATTCGTCGTTGTATCAAATGATCTAACTCCCCTGCGTCGTTTTGAGTATTTCCCTATGATTCCCCTTTTTGTATTATCTCTTTGAGAAATGCATTGTAAATTGGAAATCGCGTTGTTTAAAGGATGAGAGTCAATATGATCAATAACATTACCATCTTTAATCAATCCATTAAATGCTTCATAGACAATTACTTGAACGTAATAGTTCTTTCTTCCAGCAGTAAATTGCAAATATCCTTGATTATTAACAAAACCAATTGACTTTTTCAGTCTACGGTTTCTAACATCACCATCAGCAGATATTTCATAATTATCGAGTATTGGATGTGGTCTGAATTCTTGCTCCATTTATATATAATAATACTATTTGTCTAATTCATCATATGCTTTATTTATAAATCTATTAATATAGTCTTGAGAGGTTTCTATGATTTTGTCTTTGACAGAGTCATGGTTAGGGTCAATGATAGCGTTTTTTATTCGTTTATCATAATAACGTTTCAATTCTCTAAACCGCTTGCCCCCACAATTGATACATAATTGTGATTTTCCTCTCACACCCACCCCACAATTTATGCATGGTGACGGGCCTGTCGAATTGTTTCTGACACTTTGTAAGTGATGTCCACAGAATTCACCTCTACACGATTTATTACATGGGGTTACTGATCCAATCATAAGCCATTTGCAGTGATTCATTATATATAAACACAATTTTCTATTTAAATGTTTGCTTTATTTATATGAATGAAGAATTTAAGAGATTATCGACAATCAGGCCTTATAAAAATATTAAATTCAATCTTGATAGAACCCTAAGAGACGTACCAAAAGAGAGAATAAGTAATAGAAGTCTGATTAGAAAAATACGAGATTGTGTTAATGAGTTTAAACAGGACGGTGCATCACACACCTTGTCAACATTTAAAATTGATGGTGCTGTTGATGCTAGAATGAATGAAAAAACAGCAGCTATGATACTATCACAATTTGGCAATAAACGGTATTTTCTCAGAGTGAAATTCATTATCAATTTAGAATTGGGCGATTGGGTTATAAGAGACAAGTTTGAACCAATTCTCAAAGATAGGACAACAGTCATTGTTAGCCGTGATTCCAGACCAGGGCTGTTAACTGGAATTGATATGGGATGTATCCGTTAAATAAGAAACCTAACATTGGAAAACTAGCACCAATGGAGCAATCAACGTCAGTAGAAAAACCTCTCAATTGTGTGGCACATCGTGTCATAGAACACTTTACAAATGCACTCCGTGGGAATAAATTAACCGATATAAGACGTAAAAAAATAGATCAATGGGAGCTAACAGTGAAAGAGAACAGAACAACTATTTCTGATATAGCTAGATTGGAAAAGTCGCTGAGATTTCCGATAACCGTTTCAACGATAACCGGCGAAATATTATACGAATCGAAATACAATAAAAACGGAGCTCGAATCAAAATTATTGATCATAACAAAAACGCATGGACATCCGCGATTACAATATTCCCGCGAGACAGAACAGTGAAGTATATCCCAGGAGAATTTACCAAGGATGGCATTTTCACTGAAGAAAGATTATTCGATGCTATTGCTAGTTTGTGTAAAAACGACCCTGCATCAGTATGGCTACTTCATAGTTTTGAAGATGAAGAATGTCAATTCAATCAATTTGTGAGACCTAACGGTGAATTATATCGTACTGAAAGTCTACATAACAGGATGAAAAATCTAGCAATAAGTCTCAGTGAAAACGCTAGCGTTTTTAATGGAAAATCCGACGATTACGAACAGTTACTTACAAATTGTTTTACAATTCCATCGGTTGCAGCTCATTTTGCAAGAAAGAAAAATAATTGGAAACCAACACGAAAAGAGTTTTTACAGGATGTTCAATCCAGCTGTATGGAATATTATAATGGCTGTCTATGGAACGTTAAGTACAATCGTGAAAGTATGATATCAGTTGATATCGTTGCCTGTTATCCAGGAAGTTTTCTAGGATATGGATTCGCTGGTGAGTATTTTAAAAGGTTTGGACATCCCACACATGAAATGACTCGCGTTGCTATTAATGGACCACTGCCTGATTTTGATTTGACCTGTTTTGCTCGCGTAGTATCATTTGAATTCGCTGAAGGACTTCATCCGTGTTGTTATGTTTGGATCGGTAGACACATGGCTGAATGGATGTGGATACCAATAGTGTTATTGCGATATATGATTGATTGTAAAATGTTAGTTTCGTTGATTGTCAGCGAAGCGATTATCTCATATCAAAAACAAACCAATGTCTGGTTACCAGAACCAGAAGGTCTTGATAGTATAATCGATAAGTCTAGAAAACATATAGATGCTGACGAGGAGTACATCATTGAATGGTCAAAAACAATATTTAATCTACGAAATAATGAAGCAAAGGATCTCGGCCGATGAATAATCGGTAAATTTACACAAGGTGGAAACAATTCAACTTTAAAAGACAATCCTCACGATTGATTATAGATGATGCCGAATACGACTTCGTTATTAAAGATGCAGTAGAGAAAAATAGATACGCAATTTGTAAAACAGCCTTCTTGTCCAATAAAACAAAGTGAGGTAGAGTTGTTACTTACAGTGATGGAGAAAGCTCTGCATATCTACATCTGAGAGCTTCTATGCTGGGATATGCATCTATCAATTTATTTGCAATGATAAATAGATTTCCTAATATAGCAGTTAGAGTTGCAATTGATTCAATGTATGTCGATAAAAAATATGTCAAAGAGGTAACTAAATTTACTAATAGCGAAGAGACTTGGGGAACATGGCGAATTAAACGAGAAATACAATGCGATTATTCTGAATCAGCAGACGTTGAAATTAAAAGCAGTTACCTGAAGAACGATAATTCTATCAGTGAAAAATCCGAAGGATTTTCTATGTCTAAAGCACCACCGATATCAGATCCAATTTGTAGATATAAAACAGTTTATTTAAACGGTTTTGGTGGATCTGGAAAGACAACACGTGTGATAGAATTATATCGAGAGAGAACGTCCATGATTGTACTCACACCAACCCATAGACTAGCGAGAGAGATAAAACAACGCCAAAAATCCAAAGGATTTTCCGTTGAAGCTTGAACGTATCATAGTTGTTTTCGATAGAAGGGCGATACTTGGACTCCTGAGCGAATGGGTGAGAAATTTATTCCTTCGGTTATTATTTGGGATGAAGCATGTACTGTTTCAGAAGATGTATTAAAAATGTTTCTTGATTGGTTATTGCAAAATAATACAAAAGTTATATTGTGCGGCGATCATGGTCAACCACCACCATTTGTTGGTAGAAGTCCACATAATTGGTTAAAAGGATTTGTTGATTATTACGAAGAAATTGATACTGACTATAGAGCACTCGATGAGTAGATACGTGAGTTTAAAAAACTAATTAGATTACAACCCGATAGAATTCAATGTGAAGTAGCGCGTGAAATAATTTCTGAAACGCCAATGAATGAATTTTTGGGAAACATGGAGACCAAATGATTTTTTAGTAGCAAGTAGAAAGATAGTCAGAGACGCACTTCAAAAAAAGTTGTTTGAGCTACACAAGAAAAAATTCCCAACGTTTCCAGTACCGTTGTGTTATAGACCATTGGATACAAGAAAGCAGAATATTGAAGTTGAAATTCCAGGCCAGACGGAGAAACCGAATCTAGTGTTAAATGATATTGTGCTAGTTGATATCAATGATGTAGAAGATGCATTATGCGCTGATAAATCACCATGGACGCTTGGTTATGTAACAACAATACACTCGTCACAAGGATTGACCATCACGGATACAATTGTTTGGGTAGTTGATAATCGCATTGAATGGTCAAATTTAGTCTATCTCGCAGTGTCCAGAGTACGACAAATAAATCAACTACGAATGATTGTTTTCGATGATGATTTTAATGCAAACGATGATAACACTGATATTAGCATCATTAATAAAAATCTCTGGTTACAAACAGCAGGACAAAAAAAACAACGAGAATTTGATATTGATGCTGAAGTAATAATCACATTAAAAGAACAACGGAATAATCACTGCGCCAGTTGCAATTGTATAATGCACTGGCAGTATTCGGATAAAGACCCTCGACAATTCACCGTAGACAGAAAAAATAACAATCTTGGTCTTGTCAGAAACATTGTGATATTGACCTGTCTTGAGTGTAATAGACGTAACGGAGCTAGTTAAGACCATGTGGCGGTAATTGAGTATCGTCCGGAATGACTTGTAGTTGTTCGCGTGTAAAACCACGCTGAGGTGCAGTTGAATCCAATCTGTAGATTGGAGGTCTACCAGTTGATCGCGTTATGGTTGAAATTTTATGCGTAGTAACTCTCCATATAGGATCAGTAGCTCTTCTTTTACCACCTTCAAGTTCTCCTGTTTCGTATAAATATCTCACAGTAACATCACCAAGAAGTGGCTGAGTGCTAACCCGCTGTGGTTGTTCGGGTATATATTTTTTTATTGAAATATTTGGTTTCATATTAATAGTTCGAGCAATCTCGTTATTTAACGCTGCAACTACACTCGGTAACCTTTGGACCCATTCACGAGATCGCTTTACTTGGATGAATTCTTTTGCATATTGATATCCAAATAACCGTTCTGCAAGAGTTCGATTAAATCGTTCTACAATTGCCTGATCACGATGTAACGCAGTATGTCCCCGTCGTATTGTAACATTATGAGTTTTCATTGTTGATAGAACAGCACCTTGAAACTATTTGCCAAGATCAACTTGTAATAGATTTGGCCATCTTAGAGGACCTCGTCTATAAATCCTTTCAAATGCAGAAGCATCTTCAGAAGCTGACTTTGTTTTTAATGGTTCTGCTTGTTTAAATCGACTCGCAAGATCAAACACAGTTAGCGCGTATTTGTAACCATGGTCATGTGGTAAAAACAATAAATCAGCCTGATGAACTTCATTGGGTAGGTAACATCAAAATGAGAATAATTAATTTGTTTAGGCGGTGGTAGATAAATTTGCCATATAGCTTGTTTGGATAACCAATCTTCCGCAGTGGACTTTTTCACTTTTGCAGCGTTAGCGAGTTTACTAATTGCTGCTTTACCCCTCCAGTAACCTTTCGGAGAATAATAAATAGATTTCATACTATAAAAACACTAGTGTTTCTAATTACCAGAACCTAACACCAATTTGCCTTTCATAGCTGATTTGACCAACCATGAAGCCAATTTTTCTTTGAAGGATTTATCGGGAATAGCATTTAACGCATGAATTAATTTTACATCTGCGAGATGTCTTTGTTGCAAATTATTGCTTTTATATGCAACATCATGAGCATGATATGCCTTATCAATAGCATTTATCGGATACTCACCAGGCCGGGGCTGATTTTGATCATCAATTCTGATATCTAATCTCGTTCCGGGACCACAGTAACTATATCCTGGAAGGTGTTTTTCTCCGGGGTATTTTGCCCATGGGGTTCCGGGGAGTTTTCCAAGTTTTGCGGCAATATCACCTACGAGTTGCTTTTTTTTAAAAATCGAATTTTTTTTGTACCACATGTTACACACTTACCAGTAAGCGCTAGTCTATTGTTTTTAGTTGTAATGGTTGTCTGATCAGTTGTATCAGTACGCTGTTTACATTTAACACAATATAAATCCATAATTTATATATAGCGTTATGAATATAATTGATTTTTCAGCGACTAAAAGAAGAGAACCGGTGAAACACCACGCAGCGCTTCCGAATTCTCTCCGTGCCATTATAATTGGACCATCTGGATCGGGTAAAACACAATTGTTGCTTAATTTGATAATGTGATTTATGAAGTGGGATAAATTATATTTAATTGCACCATCCGTAGTTGATCAACGGTGCTATGAAGTGCTAAAAGATTATAATGAAAATGCATCAGAAATTAAAGTTGAAAGTGTAATTGACTTTATTACTGATATTAATGATGCACCATCAGTAGAAGATCTCGATGGAGACATAAACAATCTTGTAGTGTACGATGATGTGATGTTAGATAATCAAAAGAACCCTGCTAGAATATTTTCCTGAGGTAGGCATAAAAACACTGACGTGATATATGTCACTCAACGCTACACTCAAATTCCAAAAGTGATTCGCAATAACTGCAATATTCTTGCTGTATTCAACGGCGTTGATACACATACGCTACGAAATATTTGGCAGACATGGTGTTCCGATATGGACTTCAATGGATTCAAAAATTACTTTAGTCATGCTCAGTCAGTCCCATATGGATTTATAACAATACCTTTACACGACCCTTGGTCACGATATCGTATTGGACTTGATCAAATATTTGGTTAAATAATTTGTATTAACCCTGAAATCCTTTCAGCAGCAGGGAGGGTTATGACAACATATTTGCGACGTAGATGATAGTAATTATTGGCAGCAATTTGAGGGTGGTTATGACAATATATTCACGACAAAATCGCTAAGGCTCCATTTCTAAAATGGAGCCTTTATTTTTTTTTTTGGTTAAAATATGAGATTTAGTAGGAAGGCTCCATTTGGCATTCTGAGGCTTTAATCGATTTCGTCGCAAAATTTTGTAGGGTTTGCCCTCCCTGCTGCTACCAAAATGTGAAAGATAACTAAGGAGACCTCGAGGTGAAGTTTCATGTGATGCTTTTTAGCGAAGTAAAGTCTGTTCGCTAGTTTTTTTTTCACCTTATGAATTTTATTCGTTTCATTACATTTTCGTTAAACCCATCAAAACCTCGAACGTCTTTTACTTCTTTGATACTTCTGGAAACGACATATGTAACAACAATCCAATCATGAAGTTCAAATTCATAAAGATAATCATTCAGTTATTGAGCTCGTTCATCGTAATTTGATGCAATAAGTATGCGGTCAGTCTAAAACTCATTAAATTTATCATATAATTTACTCCCAGCTTGGGCTTAATTTGACTTTTTGACAGTTTCTTCGGGTGCTGGAATTTGCTGAGCGGCGTTTATTTCAGCGAGAAATTCTCTTAGAATTGCTTTTGTGTATATTATGTTCGCTTCGCTACTTTTTCAGTTTGTTTCCCTGTTTTCTTAATACAAGAATAAAACATTTAATAGTTACCGTGATAGGTTTAAATAATTTTTCGGAGGATTCTATACATTCTTCTTTATTTCGTCAACGCGCTTGTAATTTGTGTCCGACAGAGTCACGCACAGGTAGATAATTCTTAATTGTTCCTAGACGCTCCCGAGCTAGTGTAGCTGAGTGAGATACACCGATTATAGTTGATACAACGCAATGGTTTAACTAGAGCAGCAAATAGGGTGAGCGGACAAAAAGGGAGTGTGAGACGCATAGAAAAACATACTTAAAATATGAATTAAAAAATGTCTACGAATGAGTAACAAAAACAAACTAACCACGCCGATTTTTGTTATTAAAATAGGATCGATTAGTGGATTCGGTATAGCGTTATCCACCTTATTTTCGCCCTTCGTAGGAACCTTTTGCTGCTCTAGTAACTTTGGGAAAGTTTGTAGTGTCAACCCTGTTTGCTGCGATTTCTGATTACGATAAGATCAACATGAGAATAAGGAGATAACGGAATAACTTAATATCGCTCCCATATAGGTATGTTATAATCATGAAAGCATATGTAATATCAACCAAAGAGAATAAGACACAAAGATATAACTGAATGACAATTTTATTAATACCTCTATTGAAATTTCAGTTAGAACATTATCAATAAATACACATAAACATTAGTACTACTTTGTTAGTATCATGTATTAATGAATTTTTTTCATAATGCATTTTGCATTGTTAAAATATTGAAGACTGTACATTATCTTTACATTTTCAAGGTTTTTATTTTTCTTGTTTATTTGACAGCATCCAATTATATAATGCCAAATATATTATGCTAATAAAAAAAAATATGAGCAAAAATTTTAATTATATCCCTTGTTACTTCATTTAGCAAGACATAAAGATTATTCTACTTAATTGAACATACATAAAATAAGAAAATAAATAAGTATAACTTCATAAGAATGCTTTTAATTAATTGGTTAATAAATAATGAAGCTATAGCAAATACATTACAAATAATTAATTACTTTGTAAAATATTGATTTATATTATTGTCAATATTATGCAAATTAAAGTGAAAATTATATAAATTGGGTTACAGTTGTAAACATCATCAGATGATAACTTGAACGGGCCAAGGACTGGACCAACACAATTAGGTTGCCATTTCTTTAAATACATATATTATATTTTGCACCTGTTATAATCTAAAAACAAACATCAAGCATATACACATTCAAGTAGAGACGATATTATTTATTTATTTGGTTATCTACTTATTCATATACTTACTTTTGTCTAAATAAATACTTTTCAAAATTGTCAAAATCACTTCGGATTTTTCTCATAATTTTTCAAAATGATCGAATCAAATTTTTTAATTTAAGAAAATACTATTTAAAAATTAAATTAGATAGACGGAACTCGGATAAGAAATAGGTAAAGCCAGTCCTCACATTAAAATTGGGGAGCAAAATCAACAATGGCCTACAAACACATATTTACACACTGAGGAGAGAAACAGATTTTTCTAAAAATCATTATATTACTACTTAACCAAAATGGGTACGGAAACCTCATTACTAGACACGTGTCAAGGGAGAAGTTAGTACGAACCAAAATTTAAGCCTACCAGGTAAGGGGCATGGAAATTGTATCTGGTTTTAGGGCGGAAACTAGCTTAAGATACAGCATAAAGTTCTCTGACCTGATTGACAAGGTAAGTTAAACTTGGAGACGGAAACTGACTCACTTTTTGGGTTGTGGTGGGAAGAAGTACGGTCCCAAAATAAACTTTATGGCATGTTGGTTCCATGTGAAAGTACAGTATCGAAGATGGGATTTGAATCTATATGTAGGTGGGTGGGTG
This sequence comes from Potamilus streckersoni, assembly GCA_016746295.1. Lineage (NCBI taxonomy): Eukaryota > Metazoa > Mollusca > Bivalvia > Unionida > Unionidae > Potamilus > Potamilus streckersoni. The sequence goes on from JAEAOA010002067.1 coordinate 99,486, forward strand.
AATATTTGTTTTGAATATGGAAACACCCTAACATTTGGGTAAGGAAGGGTGAAAAAAATCTTATCTGGTGCCGTAAGATAGAGTTCGATCCGAACCAAACCCGAATAGAGTTTGCAACCAGGATACAATATTGAGAGAAGAACCTAAGACTACCTATCCCTCTTATCGTCTCGGACGGTTGTGAGGGTTGCTATAGTTTAGCAAGAATATCAAACCTATTTATCTTGTGGGATACGAATACATGTCCAAACAGATAGAGGCAGGAAACACCTCAAACCTCAAAACCTTGCTAGAACAAACCAAAGAACAACCCTGACTTATTTATTTATTTACACTAATATTTTATTGAAGAAATTGCAATGAACATATGAGTGGACAGGGAAACAAGCAAAGAATACACATAGCTATAAAAACAGAGAGTCTCCCCAAACTTTCAAACCAGCTTTTGTTGGGGAAATTATATGAGAAGTCAACAAATAAAATGGCGTGAATCGACTGATAGTAAACTGGAGAGGAAACTACCCAGAGCTTACTTCACATCTTATTAACGAAGAAAATAAATGAAAGCCGTGGAAGTTATACCATGGACATCGGTTGAACGAAACACTATAAACAAATTAAGAGTAAAATGGAAAAACAGAGACCACGGTACACACGCCTTCAAGTATAATGTAAAGAGTGCAGGTTGCCAAAACTTGATTTGAAGTTACGTCCGTCTTTCGTTCATAGGATGATACAAATAAACAAGATAAAGCTTATGTAAGGCTGGAAATCATGCATTCAAATAAACTTAGAAACGCATGACAGTGGGTAAAAAAAGGTTAAAATATGAAGGGAAAACGAAAACAACCTTATATTTCTGCATCTGGGGTGGAGTACGCTCCCATTAACCTCAAACAAGGCAACGTTCAGGAACAAGCCCGGAACCCTGATTAATTCTATATCTGAGGACAATCAACTCCGAATAAAATATAATTAAAAAATGTAATCAAAATTAGTTCTGATCTTTTACTAAAACATCATAGATTTTTAGGGGAAAACGCCAACATATTTCGGAAACATTGGGGGACTCCACAGTGGTTACAAGTTTATCAATATGGGAGATGGCGACGGTCACATATATAAAGCAAATATGAAACTGATTTCGAATTTACCTTTCAGTCATATAAAACTTGAATTTAACCCTGTTAGTTATTTTTTATACAGACAGTGAATCCAATATATTCTTTCAAAAGACGTTTCATCACCGAATTATGAAAACTCTTGCAAAGTGTGGAAAGCGTCATTAAAGTGGATATGCAAGGGCCGAAAGCGGTTTATTCATATAATCCTTTATATCAAATCTATCTTGATTCATGCGTTTATATACATGTCGACTGGTTTGTCCAATATATTATATGCTACAATTTGTATAGGTGATGATATGAACATCATTTGAGTTTGTACCATTTCTAACATGCTGCATTGTAAATGATGCTTTGATTTTGCTAGTACAAAAATACGTATTTTCATTGTGTATAAGAAGAGTGCGAGAAACGAGGACAATTAAATATTTTGATGAAGCATTTTTAATGATGGAAGCTTTTGGGTTTTTTTTCGGTTTTGTTTTGGTTTGTTGTTATTGTATGATTAACTATGAAATCTGTCAGATTCATAGGCAATTTATAAGCAAGTGTTGGTTTGCTGTTGTGTAGATATTTTACATATACATTGCAAGATAATTGTAACAGATCTCAATATTTATTGATCTTTGATGGCACCAGTGATGGTCAGCAAATTATTGAACATTCGTGTTTTTAACATGTACTGTAGCAGTGATATTAGTATGATCAAATATCTTGACTTCAATGGAAAAAAAATCTGCTTTAGTTTTCGACAGGTTAATTGTTTGGTGTAACGATTATAAACAATGTGTATACTGTTTTAGAGAATTGTACAGAACTATCTTCATGACAAAATATAAGGTCAATATCTAGAAATAATATCAATCCCTGATTTACAGCACAATATAGTCAATGTATCATTGATGTAGACGATATTTTATTTCCGCGTCAATACGTGACATAATTCATCATGTGGTACCAAAAATAGTATATTTTAAAGGTTGGAAGTAAAATTAATAGTTCTTGGCATCATAAGCTAAAATATATTCGGTATTACTTTACGAAAAGACAAAGCTATTTTGATAATATCCCAAATTAAATCAATAATCGTATCTTCTAAGACAAAACTCACTGATCCGCACAGGCTCATCCTACCGATTTTCATAAAACATCATCCCTTCATAGCCTGATCACAAAATTATACGTAATTTAATGGTATAAAGGTTAAACTAAAACATTTTCATTATAAATCAGATTAGCATTGCATGATTAAAAGTAGTTATGCTCGTACAAAAAGAATACAAATATATCACTTGTAATAATGACAATAATTTAATTATTCGAAATAGTATACTTCCCAATCGCTGCGATTTCCCTCATAACATGACGCCAACCGAAAATGACGTACTTATATCCAAAAAGAGGTAGTACACGGGTCTTGCGTTGGAAAAATAAAACGCCAAAAATAGCGGATAATGAACATTTAGATGAAACTATTGAAAACTAATTTAATGTTAAACTTTTTCATTTATATGCGTGCAAGACCAACTAGATTGTATCGCTTTCAAAATGTTTTCTTCTTTACAATTTAATTTCAAATTTACTGTTACTTGAAGTAAAACGGAATCTATGCATTTTTTTTTACGCTAACCGACTTTGCAAAAACAGAAATTGGCACACTTCAATGAATCTAAATGAAGCAAAGTTGGCTTCCTTATTTCGGCCAGCATCATAAGAAATCGGATCATGTTAATGAATCCAAAGTCAGTTTCCATTGAAAACACATTTGTATTTGATATCCTGTCTGAAATGTTAAGCAAAAAGTTTATTGCAAGCCGATAGTTGTGTTTATTCATCACCCTGGCTTCAATTTGTTTTCTATATGTAATCTTTATTGATATAAAATGCTATTGCTGTTTGAAGGGTAAATGCAGAGCAATAGCTTGATTTAATAATACTTTTGTTTCCCAAAGAAAAGACCATGATATGCACTCACACTGAATATATTTTCAAATAATGTATTATTTGCTAGACACGGTCGTAAATTTAACATGTATACAATTTTCTCTTGGACCTTTTGCACCTTATAAAATATGATGCGTGAATGGCAGGTGATTCAAGCAATCGGCTAATAGTCCCATCTCTTTTGTTATTTTCTTTTCTGACATAAGCAAGACACACAATAGCCAAGATGCATATATCAGCCGTCATCTGCTACATATATGAAGATCGTGGACATTACTGTTTCATTAATAATTTCGCATGATGGCAAATGAAGGGATAAATGATAACGATGCAAGAATAGTTTCTTTCATTTTATTGTTAAAAAAGTGTTTTGTTTATCTATTTTATTGTACCGTGCAGTATGGGCACAAATTCAACATATATTTAGTTTGTTTCTTAAGTCTTGGAAAATATAAATATTCAACATAGGTCCCTAAGTCCCACAACAGGAAAAAAGTAAATATTGTATCGTGTCCCGATATATTATTTTACTAATTTTTACAGTATAGGTGGCAATTAACCTTTCAGATAACAGTATAATTGGTAGGGTCTAATCTGTCAAAGTAATTTATGTTTTGTTGTTTTGTTAACTAGTTGATCCTATTTGCAAAGAATTAAAAGTTTCATTCAGCAATGCATCACAGTGGGGTTTATCGTTGTTGTCAATGAAGTAAGGGGAACATAATTTTGCACAGATGTTAAAGGCTTCTCATCAGATTAATTTATCAAAGATTAGTTGTCTTCTCTGAAATTATAGGAAGTTTATATTTATCTATTACATTTCATACAGTGTTCGCTTGTATTGTTGCAGGTATAACTTTTGTAAGCAATCACATTCAAACGTCGCATGCCTTGATGGGAAATATATTACATTCTCATGTCAAATTATAACAATATACTTTTACTTTTGAATATGTAAGAATGAACAAAAAATATGAAAATAGTTTGCGAATATATCTCTATATATCTTCTTTAAGTATACAATAAGTTCAATTATTTTATGAAATCTATTAAACTTGTGACTGTAGAGAACTAATATCTACATTTAAACAACAAGATCTATTGACTCCTCGAACAAATTCAATGTCAATACCCATTACGAGTGATAATGGTGTATAATGGTTGTTTTAAATTCCGAAACCTACATGAGTTGTTTATCTTTACACTATAACTACCACCATGTAACAGGCACCGTCCTAATAGACGTGACCTTGTTGTAATTAACAAGTGTTGGAATTGAAGACTGAAAATTACTTGCCACTAGTAATCTATTACGCATGGAAACTTTGAATATAATGCTACCTCCGGCCCAGATATTTATCAAAGAATTCCAGTTAACACAAAATGCACTGACCGAATAAATGAGAAATTATTTAGTAGGTTTTAAAATTTGCCTAAAAATTAAGACAGGAATAGTTATCTATAACTAACTCATATACGCTAGGAAGGAGATAAAATAAATTTATTTGTGCGGGCTTTTAATCCGAATTGTGTCCAAATAGTTTAATTAATTTTATCTATATCACAGCCGCCTGAATGTCAAACGCGGCTTCATATACAAGGGGAAAATTTGCACTTGTATCTGTTTCGCTTAATACTTTGTATGCACCCCATTACAAAATTTGCCATAGCTGAATCATTGATTGGCTTCTGGCTTGTGTCATGCTGCCAGACACCGTTGAGCAAGCCTGCTGATTTTACTAAGCGGGGCAGGTATAGTACAGACGGCAGTGCAACCAACTTTCTTTGCTGCGTGGATGGTTGTTGCAGTCGATTTTTCGTAAATTGGTATTCACGCGTAATTGACACTAACATTGCTCAAAGGTCCAGATGTGATTTTCATGTTAATAAATATTCAGTAAGTCTCGGTATCGTAAAAGTCTTTATGTGACCGTCAAACGCGTACCAATCAAGGTCCCCCAGGTATAAAGGGCAGATACACGGTCATTGCCAGGCAGCTTTGACACTGAAATTTTCTTGTCTTGTTTAATAACAATGGATTCGTTTTCATTTGTGAGAAAACACATTGTTATCTTTATCTTAAGCGGTTTAAGCGGAGCCAACGATCAATAAAAGCTGGATGGTTAGAAAATATAATTCCATTGAGACGCTCCCGCAAGTGTAATATCTCGAGGGACTTAGTGTTCGACATCGTTTGTCACCCAAGTGCATTGACCATGCACATGTGCGTTCGCAATAATATAATTGTTTCACTTTGTTCAAACAAGTCGTACAAAAAGATGAAACACACTAACTTTATTGAGACAGGCAATCTAATAATGTGTCTGCTGAAGTTACACGATTGAAGTTAAGACTGAACATGACACTATATGTGCGTGTGTTTGCGTGTATAAGCGTGTGTGTGAGGTTTCCAATAATGAAGTCTATCACACTGTCAGTATTGTTCTTATTGTAGTAGTTAAATGTGCATGATGTAGAGCATCAACTATATTGTGTGTATGTATATATTTATATATATTCGGGTTCGCTTCGCGATGAAGTTCAGCTATGGAAGCGATGACGTCAGACTAGGTAGCTGTACTAATGGTTATATTTCATCGTTGAAATTTATTATTCTGGCTTTAGAATTCAACATAATTTCCAATGAATGCCATTATCCAATAATTTGATGAACAGCAAACACGTTTGAACGTTTCCCAGTGAATTAATTATTAATTCCGAAGAATTGAAAAACTCAAAAACAAAAACCATCTAGCAACAAGAAAAAAAATCCTCTGAACTGTCAACTAAAAACAGCAATATTAAGTAGTAAACCTCACTTAAACGTCTTTTCGACACTTGTGATGTGTCACATGATCAAGTAGGACAAGACATGTGACATCTACGCCAGGATAGTCTTATTTAAGAAACAATACTACAAAATATTGATAAAACATGGTTGACACCTGAGGTATGACCATACTACTGACCAATCATTTTAACTCAGTGCTTGTCAGCTGCAGATAATGATAATGCAATACTTTTACGTTCTATACAAACAAAAGTTATTTTAAAAATATCGAATCCCGTGAAGATAATCATTACAAAATGTAATGAAACAAGCAATAAAACGTTTGTAAAACTATTAAAAACGCAATTTAAATACATATACGTAGCACTTCCCCATAGAGAAAAAGTAAGACCTATTGAATAAAGCTTTCGTCCTGAAACATGTAAATTATGCACGTGTTAAAACAATAAACACAATACATTTTTTTATAAATTATATAAAGTGTACATTAAACAATATTTATGTACAATAGAGAGAGCATCAGCAATCAAATGGTCTTTTCCCTTGATGTGCGTGATGTCTAAACTATATTCTTGCAAACACAAATTGCACTTTTGTTATCTTTAATATGTTTACTCTTCATCTTGTCGATGAAATTAACAGAATTATGATCACTATGCGCAACAACCAGAGAAGGAGCTGCGCTAATGTCAACATCAAAATGCTGTATTGCCAATATAAAAGGCAAAAATTCTTCCTTGATTGTTGAATAATGTTTTTGGCACTTTTTTAATTTCTTAATTTCACAATGGATGATCAACACCATTTCTATCTTCCTAAATCAAAACTATTGTATCACCAACATCACTCGCATTCAAAGTTAACTGAAATGACAGCCTGGACATTTAAGCTGTTAGAACTGATGCACTTTTAAAAATTACTTGAAACCTACCATAAGCCTCCTGACATATTTCAGTCCAAAGAAACTTGTTTTTTTTAACAAGTTTGTCAGGGTTTCAACACTCGTGGAAATATTATAACAAAAGTTTCGATAGCATCCAGCTATAATTAAAAAATCGCTGATTTTCTTCTTACTGACTGGCACAGGGAAATCGTAGATAGCCTCGACCTTAACATCTATATTTGTTGTTTGTCCATGTTATACATTATGTGTTAAAAAAGTTACATTAGAACGGTAAACTTCATGAGTATGTTTGTCGAAGAAACAATTTCCTAATTGCGTCGTGATGTTCTTTCCAGGTGTCGTTTCAAATGATGACATCATCGATGTAAGCATCACACTTATATAGGCCGGAAGTAATCATAGTCATCAAGCGTTGAAAAGTCGTGTGGAACCCTTCATTACGAACGGCATTACTTTATAATGATAGAGTTCATCTTGAGCCACAAATGCCGAAATTTCCTTTGCTCTTTTCATCAGTTGAATTTGCCAAAATCCGTTCAGGTCAAATTTGTTGACATAGTTGGCATTTCCAATTTTATCAATGCATTCATCGATTCATGGTAATGGAAATAAATCTGTTTTTGCCATACTGTTCACCTTAATATAGTCAATGCTCATACGGAAGGTTTTATCCGGTTTCGTAGCACGTATACAGTTTAAACATCAATCAATTTTGTTAGGTCCTATGAAATCGTCCTCCAGCAAATATTGAATTTCACAGGTTTCAAATCTACAATTTCAAAGTCATTAATAACTTAGCTTGTCCTATTAGGAATATCCTGCAACAGGTGCTCATATTGGAATAATAACTGTTTAATATCATTCTTGTATTCTTGTTGTAAATGCAAAAGTTTATATTGAATATTTTAGTTTATTTCTATAATTCTATTTCATACAAGAAAAAGATAACTTATAGGAAGTTTAGCAGCAGAGAGGATGAACAGACAAATTTGCCTGAGACCTTTTTTTTGAAAATTAAGGGTTCCTACGAAGGCTGAGAAAAAAACATTTTTGCCTTAATAGTGAAACTTTCTTTAAGTGACCAGATTTTTTGCTCGATTCCTCACGATGTGGTCACTACAAGTATGTCCTTCAGCCTCTTTGCTGCTATGAATTAACCAAAGATTTTATCTAAACCTACACGATACCTTGATCTAGGATCATGTAAATTTATCGTTATAAATCCAAAAGAAACAGCTTGTGCTTTAGATAAGAAATTTTTAAATTTCATCATATTCATGTCCCCTGAACACCAAGTATATTAAATATTTTGTAAAGTATAATTACCTACGCCATTAAACACAACCAAAATATTAGTTAGCTCTGATCAACTTAGGTATCTGAGTATATCTTTGAGTAACATAAATCACGTCAATAATTTTATGTCTTCCTTGAGAAAATATTCTAGCTGGATTGGATTGCTTGTCCAGCATTACATCATCATACACTACGAGGTTATTGATGAGTCCATCAAGTCATCTACGGATGGAGCTTCATCAATATCTGTAATAAAATCAATGATATCATTTTTGTCAGGTAATTTCGCATTTTGATTAGAATCTTTAAGTACTTTGTAGCATCGTAGATCATCTACAGATGGCGCTACTAAATACAACTTATTCCACTTGAGCCACCGCATTATCAGATTAAGCAATAATTGCGTCTTACCAGATCCAGAAGGACCTATTATAATCATTCTGATATAATTTGGTAGCGCTGGATGGTGCCTTACTGGCTCTTGTTTTCGTGTCGTAGAAAAGTAAAGTATATCCATATAATAAATATATGAATTTATATTGTGTTCGATGTAGAGCAAAAACACCCACAGTTGGATTGACAACGACAACAACAAAAAATAAGAGACGAGCACTCACAGGCAAGTGTGCAAAATGTGGTACAGAATAATATAAATTTGTTTCCGCGTAGCAAATAGTGCGTGGTGGTGATAAAGCCACTTCATTAGGGAAATTTACAGGAACTCCATGGGCAAAATATCCTGGTGAGAAACATCTTCCCGGATATGATTATTGTGGTCCTGGAACTCGGCTCGATATCAGACTCGATAACCAAGATCGACCAAAACCTGGAGAGTATCCAGTAAATAAGATAGCTCAAGCGTGTCACACACATGATGTATAGTATAAAAATCCTGATTTGAAACAACGGCATCTCGCAGATATAAAGTTGATTCAAGCGTTAAATTCTATACATAATAAATCTCTCAGAGAATCTCTCGCTAGCTTTCTGATAAAATCTGCCATGAAAGGTAAAATAATGATAGGAGCTGGTAATTAATAAACTGATTATTAATATGGAATCTATTTATAATTCCCCGAAAGGATATTGGCAAGGTAAGGCAGCGATTAACAAAGTTGCCGCTTCAGCAAAAGTTTCACGTGATGCTGCTGAAACGTGGATAGCACGACAGGCAATATGGCAAATCTTTCTAAATCCACCTAAAAAAAAGTTCAACACTCACATTTCGATGTCAACGTTCCTAATGAAGTTCATCAAGCGGATATCTTGTTTTTGACACACGATACCATTAAAGCAGGTAGACGTCAACACACATACAGATACGCTTTAACCGTCGTTGACGTTGCGAGCAGATAAAAAGAAGCAGAGCCGCTATCACCAAAGACAGCATCAGAAGTTGCATCTGCGTTTAAACAAATTTATCAGCGAGGACCATCACAATGGAAAAAACTATTTTAGGTTGATCCTGACAAAGAATTTCTTGGTGCAGTACCTTCGCTGATGAACAAGCACAACGTTAAAATCAGACAAGGACACACGGAGATTCATCGTGATCAGGCAATCTTTGAACGATTTAATCGAACTCTTGCTGAACGGTTATTAGGGTATAAATATGCAAAGGAAATATCCCTGAAAAAATGTTCAGGCAGATACTAGATTTCGTGAATGGGTTGCGAGGTTACCGAATGTGATAGCTGCGCTGAGTAAGGAAGTTACTCGTGCAACTTCTATGAAACCGTCTGATGCGATCACAAAAAATATATACCGATAAAACGTCAATCTATTTCTCAACCAGTACTAAGCAATGTTACGGTTAGATATTGATAGGAACCTGTCGAACTCGAAGGAGGTAGAAAAAGGGCAACTGATCCTATTTAGAGTGTGACCACACACAAAATATCCAGCGTGGTAAGGTCCACAGGTAGACCTTCAAGCTACAGATTAGATTCAACTGCTCCTCAGCGTGGATTTGTACGTGAACAATTACAAATAATTCCTGAGGATACTCAATTACCACCGAATACACTTTTATAAACTTGCAGATCCTCGACGTCGTTTACACTCTAAACAGGCCAGCATCACATTTACGCGCGTGTGACCAAGACTAATATTAATAATATCAACGGTAAATTGTCTTGAGTTATTGCTCGAATACTGCCACAACATTATTGCGTTGCAATTTGCGCAATATTTATTTTGTTGTTTTGTTTTAACATCATAATAATATCAACATCTATATCAAACTCGCAATTATTTTTTTATACCACACTGGTTATAGCTGCATAATTTTTTTATAGATATCGACATTATTAGTGATTTCTTCGGTTATTACGCAATGCATGATAACCCGTTTTAGTTGTGATAGTCTTCTAACTCGAGATACTGCGAGATAAACTAAATTTGACCACTCAATACGATCATCGACTATCCAAACTTTAGTTTCAGTGATAGTTAATCCCTGCGACGAATGAATCGTTATAGCGTACCCTATCGTCCATGTAGATTTATCCATGTTTAACGCGTTCTCGACAACATCAACAGCAACAGTGACAACATCATTTAACACAAGATTTTGTATTCGGACTGTATCTGCACTAGGAATCTTAACATCAACATTTTGTTGTCTAGTATCTACAGGGCGATACACAACGGTACAGGTAACTTTGGGAATTTTTCCTTGTGTAACGCATATAATATCTTTTGTAATTCGTAACGAACTATTTTTCTACTGGCAACTAACAAATCATCAGGTTTCCATAGGATCCAAAAATCATTCATGGATGTTTCTGGAATTATCTCACGCCTTACTTCACATTGTATTTTATCTGTTTGTAGTCGTATTAATCTTTTAAATTCTTTCAGAGACTCATTAATGGCTCTATGAGCATCAAATATTTCTTCATAATAATCTACATTATTCTTTAGCCACTCATGCGGAGACTGCCCAACAAAGGGTGGTGGTTGACCATGATCGCCACACATAATCACAGCAGTGTTATTTAGTAACAACCAATCAAGAAATATTTGTAATACTTCCAGAGGCACCGTGCATATCTCGTCCCATATGATAATTTTAGGTATATATTTTTCACCCTTTCGTGATGGGGTCCATGTATCTCCGCACCATATAAAGAAACTATGATATGTACACGACTTTACATTTCGTTGCTTTATTTCCCTGGCAAGTTTGTGCGTTGGTGTTAAGACAATCATATCTAAACTCATGAATAAGTTAATGGCGCGTGTTGTTTTACCTGAACCTCCATACCCATTAAGATAAACAGTCTTATGTCTACATACAGGATTATACACGGATGGCGCAGATGATTTTGATACTTGATTATTTCTGTAATATGTTTCCTCAATTTTAACATCGGCAGATTCACAAAAACTAAGTATATTTTCTTGCTTTATCCTCCACGTTCCCCATTCACCGTTACCGAGAATAATGAATCTTTATATTTTTTGTGTACATAAAATGAATCTATCGCGACTCTAAAATCGTAACGAGGAAATCAGTTTATCATCGATAATAGATTTATCGAAACATAAGCTAGCATCGAAGATCTTAGATGAGTAAACTGCAATAACTCGCCATCAGTACAGCTCACAATGGTACCTAGTTTTGTCTTTTCTGATAAATAAGCATTACATCGACTTATAAATGTGTTTTTCTCCATCGTATCAGCGATTATGAAATCGAATTCAGCATCGTCGATGATCAATCTTGTACAAGTTAGTTTACGATCATGTATTCCTCCTTGTGTAAACTTACCGATTATTTTTCTACCGAGATCTTTTGCAAGTTTCTCAACGTGTTACCAGGTTCTGGCAAACAAACTTGTCTCTGCACGCGACATGATATAATAGCTTCAGATCTTTTCAACGATACTAAAATTCCAACATCGATCATATATCTTACCAGAACTATTGGAGCCTAACATGTTTCTGAAAAGTGTTTTCCGAACCACGCATAAGCAATCATATGGAGACCTTCTCTTAGCTCGAATGATTCTACATGAGCAAATCCTGTTAAATCGAAATCTGGTAGGGGTCCATTTATCGGAACTCTGGTCATGTTATGTGTAGGATGTCCAAATCTATTAAAGTATTTAGAACACTTAATATCCAAGAAAACTTCCAGGGTAACACGCTACCATGTCAACTGAGATAGTGTCTTTGTAATTATATGTAGTGTTCCACAATCCACCGTGTCCGTATTCTATACAACTTTTCACGACATCTTCAAGAAATTCTAATCGTGTCGGTTTCCTCGAGTTTTTCTCCTGAGCGAAATGAGCAGCAACCGATGGCACGGTAAAACAATTACTTAGTAATTGTCTAACTTTGGCATCGTCAGAAGTATATTTCAGGGCAAGGTTTTCAATTTCTTTATAAAGAGATTCTGAACGATAAATATCATCGTTAGACAGTACAAACTGATCATAATGATCACATTCAGAACTCTGAAACAACTACACAGAAACGGGGTAACGTATGTTAATATCACCTATGGCATCGAATACATCATTGTGGTAAAATTTAACCATTCTTCCTCGTGGAAATACAGTTACAGCATCATCCATGCATGCGCGTTATGATCAATAATATTTATTGTAGCTCCTCTAGATTTATATTTTGTTTTGTGTAAAATCTCTCCTGTCAACGTCTTCACTGTTATTGGAGATCTTAATAACATTTTTAGCTCAGCATTGTCGCTGATAGACGCTCCAGTGTCTATAATTTTTCAGTTTACATATTTATTTTTTAAGTTTTAAATCTGTTAAACCGTTTCCCCGTATCGCGTTTGTGAAGTGTTCTATAACTCGCTGAGCCACACAGTGTATTCTAGTCAAGGATGAACAGCAGTTACTGGATAAGATCGCTCATAATACGGCTTGTCTATTCCAGTCAGAATTCCTGGTTTTGGAATTTGCACAGAGGATAATATTATTACCTGATTTCTGTATGGATTCGCCCTTGTCTCGGATGATCCAGAAATCATCCTCTATATTTACAATAAATTTTACTAAAATAATATATCTCCGAACATCGAGATAGTCAATGATCTCTTTACCTCGTGTATCATTCATAAGATAGATATTATTTCCAATCCTGAATGTGGACCACGCATGAACTAAACTATCGGGGCGGAACTCCTTCTTTGGATCACTAATGCGTTTAGTTATATCCGCATTTGTTAAAGCTAGATCTTGCATTGAGAAACTAAATTTGTGTAGTCTTTCAAGATCAAATCTAGCTGCTGCAGGCTCAATTGCTGATAATTCCTGCATATTATAATTAAGGCAAATATGTATCTAAATTGAAGTATTAATCATTTATATATGATTCAATCAAATCACAATTGCCGCTGGCCTATGATTGGTTATACATCTCCATGTAACAAAAATTGCGTAAACGAGTTCTCTAGTTATCACATGCAATGCGTGGGAAATGGGAGTCTAGGACCTAAACCGTGTATGCTGTGTGGTGCTGGTGTGCGAGGAAAGACGCACCCTTGCGCGCAATGTGGTGGAAAAAGATACAGAGAGTTAAAAAGATATACGATAAAAATATATCTCTTAATCTATCATAAAACATTAGGTTTTAAATTTGTTGACCAAATACTAGTTTTTTCCGGTTTTTTTTAATCGCAATTCGCTCATAAAAATCTACATAATACGAGCAAAAGAATTGGAAAGAACCTTTATTTGACAAAACATATTTAAAACGTAATGTTAATTCTCGTTAACATCCCTGGGGATTTCACCCAATAAAAAATAGTAAATTCAACGAAAATCTATGTTCGCATACGTATAATCAGATATATCATAATTATTTGATGGAGAATCACTATATACTAATGATTGATAACATAGTAACGTTTTACAAACCTACCAGTGGTCTTTTCAATGCTAATTGGGCAACTCATTCCCTACTGATAAAATTATACCTTACCTATTGTTTATATAAATTCCGCGTACTGCATGCTTTGTTGTTAAATAAATTTCACGAACACAATTCACCAGTGCATAGTCAATTGTGATTGGCTGCTATAAGCTGCGCTGTATAATTAGATCCGTTATATCGATTTTCTCGTATTACGCTATTACACTGCTGGCTTCCACTGTTAAATTAGTGAATTTTGAAAACAAAACGAACTGATAGAAATATATCCCTGTTTGTGTATTTATAATACATACACTAAATAATACAGAGAGAGAGAGAGAGAGAGAGAGAGAGAGAGAGAGATTACAAGCAATATAAAGCATTGAGTTAATGCAGAAAATCCATCACACAATGATTGTCTCTGTATGTGTCTGTCTGTTTGCAATCCTATACTACGTAGACTTAGATAAGTGGACAGCAAAAGAATGTGTAATTATTCAGCGGTAGCAGGTCTGTACTAAGTAAACCTTGTGACTAATTGCGCATGTGTAAAGCTATTATTACATCCGCTTGACCAAATTAAACGGATATATATATATATATATATATATATATATATATATATATATATATTTATATATATATAAATTTAATTATATATATATATATATATATATATATATATATATATATATATATATATATTAATAATAATAATAATAATAATAATAATAATAATAATAATAATAATTTAATAATTTAATTTTATTCGTGTTATTATAAAGAACCATATCTATTTTCTAGAAACTGTAAAAACTAAAATACCAGAAACTGTAGTTGTTGTTACTTTTAGGACTACTCTGGACTATGTAAGTATATATTAACTAAGTTTTCTTAAACGCTTAAATGTGCAATAGCTCGAACAGTTACGTGCAGAATCTATGATCTAGACGAACAGGGATCGAATCTTGTGCATGACAATGTCTACGGGAAGGCGATATTAGGCCAAAACAAATATAATTTTTTGGAGCTCTGCCCCTATCTTCATGTGCGCATACCTATCTATTACGTCAATTCGTGGTGGACTGACTTTTCGTCGATCACCCTAGGATTGATATTGGGGGTGGGTATGCAAATGTGAAGATTGCATTTGTTTATATTATCATCATCATCATCATCATCATCATCATCATCATTATATGTTATGCGTATGTGCCGTTTTGTGCCGTCCAAAAATATGTAGCGGGAACTGATGCGAGATCGTAACGTTGTGACCTACTATAGGTAACCCACACAAGGTACCGTTCCTAAAGACACAATAGTAAAACCAAAACCTTTTTGGTTCGGTCACAAAAACCAAGAGCTTTTGAGTTTTTAAAATTTCGGTTTCGGATATTAGGAAATCTTGCAAGGCATATATAATTGGTCGCTAAGATCTACACTTGCGCAGACAAAATCCTCTGAGCCTCTAAAGATTCGGTTTCGGATATTTAGGGGTCTCTGTGGGGATACAACTGTGCAAGAACGTCATTAGGTTAATTTGATCAACTTGAAACGCGCTACATATTTTGCTAATTTTTATACTGAATATATATATATATATATATATATATATATATATATATATATATATATATATATATATATATATATATATATATATATATATATATATATATATATAAGGAACACTGACGATATTAATGTTGACATTTTGAGTACTGAAAAGATTCTATGTGACTTTACTCGTTAAAACAACTGAAAAAACCAAAACAGATTTACTCTTTCGTCAAATTACAAATTTTCAAAGGATATGCAAAATGGAATGTTAAAGTCAGTGGCAACAGTCACTGATAATCAGGCAAAATTGTTTGTACCTCTTTCAAACGATATTGACAAAATCATGTTAGAATTATCTCATGGATACGAACAGAAAAAAATTGATAATATATATATATATATATATATATATATATATATATATATATATATATATATATATATATATATATATATTTAGTAACCTATAAACAAAACAAATATACTTACGGACCAACCTTTCATTTATGGATACTTTAATATCATAGAATACTGACCAACCATTATGTATCAGGTACCTTGAACAAGTACCAAAGATATTATTTTTTTGTTTCGCATTTGATGAATCACCATCTCACATACAGATTTATATTTATAATTTCTTTTCTTGTATCCAAGATGTGATTAATGTGGTCTGTAAGTTTGAAGTGTATTCTTGATAATAATGGATTATGAACACGCAAGTATACGGGTTTATAGGATCTGATACAATCAGATAACCTGGGGTGTCCCTAGGGAAAAACGTGTATAATATATACCCTTTTTTGTGCCTGACTAGACTTGACTAGACTAGAATCGCGCAGTGAAAATGTGTATAATATGTATCCCTGCTGTGCCTGACTAGACTTTGAAAGATCTATTTGAAAACTTCCATCCACAACTTCGCAAACGAGATTGACAGCGATTGTTGTTGTTATGTTTACGATGCCCGGTCTTATGTGTCTACCAGCACCAAACGGGTTATTGTTGATTTAGTATAGACGGTGGTGGGGCTAATTTTCTCCACGATTGAATTACTCCCGGTTAATATTCTATAGTAAGAACATTGAATGATTTCTTCAGTTCAGCGTTATTTAGATCTGGTATAATAAATGTTCGTAGATCATTTTCTTTTATTTTATAATGATTAAGACATAATTGCTTAAGTTCTGGAGTTTTGTAGTCATGCGTATTAAGATCAGTTGCAACGTTTATAATGCTTCGATTGGCGATGTATAAATCGAGTAATATACCATTTATGAGTTTTATTGACTCAAATATTTGCTGCTTTACATTATTATCATAATGCTGTGATAATGAAGTAAGTAAATTCCTTAGATCATTAAACGCTTTATCGTGTTCAGATTTAAGAGCCTGGAAATTTTTTTTTTAAAAATTCTTCATCAACAATGTCTATAGTACGCGACATTGGCGTATGGAAAACATTAAATGCTTATCTAAATATCTTTGGGATCTTTTTACTGTCAAAATCGGCAAAGTAATATCTATCGTTGTTTGAATCAAATTTAAATCTTATTAAGTTCCATGGATATTTTTCTCGATATTCTGGATCATTAATGCATTTTTTTTCACTTGTTTTAAATTCATTTTCAATTGGTTCTGAAACTCCATTTTAAACTGGTGCGACTTCAGGCCATCCTAACACTGATCTGATCGAACTCTGAAAAATATCTACGAGGTAATCAGGGGAATTTACTTCAATCACCTCTGATAGTGTTGGTTCGTAAACAGTGACAGCTATTTTGGCTTCTTTACCTGTGATTGATTTTATTCTGCGTTGGAACTCGTCATTAAACTCCTCTGTTTGATAACGGCCCATTGAAATTCCAACAACTTGCCAATCAGGTGTTCCATCCGGTTTATTCTTATTAGCAAATAGCAGTGAATTATTTGCTGGTAATCCACCGAATGGTTTTGATTTGATATTTTGCCAGCTATTATAAACGCGGACTTGGGCCAATGCAATTTCACTTGCTGGAATTGCAGTTGGAAAGTTAACGCTAAATTCAGGATTGGTTGAACTTACCGATATCATAGTAGTTTTGGATGGTGTCGTATTAGTGACGATCTGTTGCAATAATTCCCTTGACGATGTCAAGGACTCTGACATTGTTGTTATAGTTATTATTTAATTCTCAATCTTTCCGCTAATGTCCATAGAGAATGCGTTGTTTGCTATCACGAATGCTTCATCGTAGTTTTTCATCATCGTTAGGAACTCGTCATCAGATATTTTGCCATCACTCAGATACAAGGAAAGTTGCGTACATAATTTAGTATAGGCGGCTGTTGCTGTGTGTAATTTTGTCATGTACACGTGTAGTTTATCGCTCGCGCATGTATATATTTTCTTATCGATAATACTAAGAATACCTGCACATATTGTTGTCGTAGAAACGATAATCGTTAAAACCGCAGGAGCTCTCATAGTTAACGTTGATAATTATAATCAGGTTCCGGCAACAACAGGAGAAACCGAGTAAACGACTATGTCAATAACAACTATGCGTCTGCGATATTTTTCACTTTCAACGTTTATTCGTCAATGATATTTTTTAGTTCAGTCTGACACTTACACGCCTGATTATATCTGTGATGTTGAACATCAATGAGTGACTCTGTCATTGGATTCATTATACCTAATGACGTTGTCATTTAATTAAGTAATTAATTAAGAAGATTTAGTAAGAAATTCCAGACACCACCAGTAATTAACTGATGCCAAATTTCTATTCGATGATTCCAACGTGAACGTTTCTTCAGAATCTTTTTCTAACATTACAGATACGGTTCTAGTCAATTTATTAGCTGTGGTAAGCATGTTAAATTCTACACCGCAAACCACAGACAACCTACACATACCAGCGAACTCAGCGGTGTGTTTGATGGTTTTATTTTGTTGCGTCCATGTAGCTGAGCCTGATCCGATGACGTACACGATGTTGATGATCTATTTGTGAGGAATGTTAATCAGGCTCGTTTTCTGAATAATATCTGGAAATCCACTAATAATATCTGTTAGTTTCATATTAATGTCAACGAGGTTTATGTCGACGGTTTGTAGATTTCCCAAAAAATCATTAATGGATCTGTTTATGTTTCTACGAAAATTTAGAAACGTATTTACGTGACCGGTAAAATCAGTTCTTATTTTGGCTATTTTATTGTTGATCGTTTTTATTGCATTCACTTGATCGTTATTGCTATCGTCGACGTATTTTTTTATTGTTGTGTCGTTATCCGAGGTTGGGTTTCTGAGATAAGTATTTTTTCCCCCTGAAATTATTATGTCACCAGATAAAAT
Organism: Potamilus streckersoni; assembly: GCA_016746295.1. Classification (NCBI taxonomy): domain Eukaryota; kingdom Metazoa; phylum Mollusca; class Bivalvia; order Unionida; family Unionidae; genus Potamilus; species Potamilus streckersoni. The sequence continues at coordinate 118,337 of JAEAOA010002067.1, forward strand.
GTCGCCGGTTTTCTTAACATAGTCGTTAACCAACTTACCGGAATCCTGTATTTTACCTTGATCCGCAAAAGTAACGATATTATAAGTAAACGCGGTAGAGATTGGTATAAGTACATCGGGTAGTTCTATGTTGCTCGGTTTTAATCGTCCTTGTTTATCTTGAAAAATGACGACTTCATTTTGATCCACACTCGTGATATTTAATAAATCATGGAGTTAATTTCTAAGTTTATCAAGAGTTGCGTATTTAGATAAGTCGACGATCTTATCTTTTTTGTCAGAGATCTTCCATAAATATCAAACATTATATCATTAGTGTATGTTCAAATGCGACATCGTTGTATACTCATGCACGACTTTATGAGGTGGTTTTGTTGATTTTTGATATGGCATCAAGTACATTAAGCAGTTCTCGACTATATGTTGGAGGAACAGTTATTATTTGTGTTGGTAGCGTTGAATACCAGATGGGAGTAATTTTATTGCTGACATAATGAAGAAACTCCTTTGGTGCCGCTTATCCATATGAATCAAAAAAAAATTCCACGTTGATCAATTGCATATGCTACCCAATGCGTGCCAGGTCCAGAGTTTTTATCAAGACTAATAATACCGGTTTCAGTATTGTTAGGTTGTTTTGGTAATTGATCGCGCATAAAAACTCCTCTGAATTTTCTTTTATATTTAGTCGCTTGGCTCTATCGAGTAAATCAAAATTTGATAGTGGAATTATCATCGAACTTTTCCTAGTCGTAAACCTTTTCCGTACCACGACGGCGGTGTTCCCGGAAGTCTTAGACCTTTTCCCTTTTGCTTGATTCCTTGTCCTGTTGATTTCTTTAACGACATTCCAGCAGCGGTTCCAACAGCGCCTAATGCAGCAGCTTTTGCAACAGATCGGGCTGCAGCGGCTATTAATGGTGGTATAGCTGCGAGAAGTGGAAATATACCACCCGATTTAGCGATCTCTTTAATAACCGCTGCAGAAAGATTAAGTAGTAACCCGGTCTTTGATCGCTTGGCTTTATTAAATTGATTATACTGACGTTCGGTTAACGATAGCTTATTCGGGCCACCTGCGAGTTGTTCTCGATTTAGTGATATTTTTATCCCACGATTAGTTTTTGATGATGATTGTAGTTTTTTAATCTGACCAGGAGTCAGACTTACTCTAACGTGATGATATGACATTATTAATATTTTAAGCGATCTAATTACTTGTTCTCTACTGGAGCATCAACGACTCTCATTCGTCCACCTGCACCTTCGAGTAACATTGATTTATTGCTGTGTATAACTGCGATTGCTCTGTAATTAGGAATAGTTACAGCATATCTATTAACACAAGCTCGAATATGTATATCTACAACAGATTGCTTGGTTAACTCTAAATATTCCAGCGAAAAGTAATAAATCGGGTATAAAGTTGTGACATGCAGCTGTGATATTTGTAAACCAGTATCAACATTTTGATCACGTCCCAAAAACGACATTAAGCGATGATACGCGCGAGCAACACTGTTTTGATCAAAATTCAACAAAATACCCTCGGATATTTCTTGATGTCCATTTATCCTTAATGAAACGTCAGAAACACCGAGTTTATCAAATATCATGATACTATAATTTTGAGTATTTACTCGTGTAGTGTCTTGAAGTGTTATAAATGTGTCTTCGTGCAGAAAATCCTTGCTGAGAAGCTATTTGCCAGGTGAATAAATCGTTAATTGTACTTTGAACACTATATGTGGTTGTTGTGAACCATGATAACGCTGATTTACCACCTTGACTCATGAAAGATAGAAACCTATTCTTCTTCAGATATCGACGGAGTCATTACTGACATTTAAAAGGGAAAGTTTTGTAAGAATTACTATACTAGGGTCAGTACCATCGAGTCGGCATATAGCATCATTGTCATCGCCTTTTCGTATGAGTACAACTGTATGTTTAGCTCCGAAAATCACTTTCCTAACACCCCCTACAGAATCCAAGGATATGTGATAGTGGAATCGCACATTAAAGTCTTCTACGTCCACCCTGCAATATTTCTCGACGTGATCTAAATCCTAAGTTGAAATATGTGTCTATATTAATAATCATTTCTCTACGTCTGCTGCGGCATTTCTGGCAATGTTCTCTGGTCGTCCTATTATATATTGTTGGTATTCTGGAGAATTAGAAGTATCTTTTACAAACATCATTGATGGGCCAGCTGATCTTGAATAATCATCGCTGTATCTTGCAAGGTCAAGTATTGTTTTAGCAACGTCGACGTCTTTCTGAATAGATTCAATATTTTTTTCCATCGATCATGTACGTAGCGCTATCAAACAGTGCCTTAATACCATTATAAACAAAACCAACACTAACATCAGCTGCATATGCTGCTGGTGCTGCAGAATTAACGTTATTTAAAATATCACCTTCGACTTCAATAAATGCTTCAAAGGGTAAGAAATATCTGCTTGTATCTTGAACCTGTAGTTCGATTCTTCCACGATGATTTGGCATTTGTGCGTCATAAGAATAATACTGATAATCGCGCACAGACTCGTCTTTGAGAACTGGTGCGTCCATGTCAAACGCGGGGTCAGAAATACGCTTGAACATCTGTGTTATTATCATCTTCGTCTAACACGAATACCACTTCGCGAAGCAAGACCACTTCCTGCTATCAGACTAGCGGTTATATGTTTTTCCTTTCCGACATTGGGACATCAACTAACTCCGCTAGTTTTTGATTAGCAGCTTGATTTATTATTTTACTTACACTTGTGGGCATCACTTCAGTGCTAGGTAATTTCACTGGTTGAGGTCGGAAGGCTTTTGGCCTGCGTATTAATCGCGTTAATCTATCTTTGATCGCTGAGAATTCTTTGCTAACAAGGTTACCAGCAGCGTCTATACATTTTTCACGAACAACATCAATAGCTTTCATTCCTAGCTGTTTTGCAATCGGTATTGCTTTTGGAGCCATTCTTCTAAACAGACCCTTAACAACATTGCCTAGTCCATCCCTGTAGGTTGCTCTTTATACTGGTAATCGAGAGTTTATTACCCTGACCATGATAGGTCCACGTTGAGTACCATGCACGATCATTGTTATTATTAATTGACTTTATCACTAATTGTATCGAATCACTGTGACTTAGTCACTATAATAATGATCGGTGATTTCATTAATGAGGGATCGATATACATCAATATCCATAATACCGCCACTAAATAATCGTTTGCAAATATCAGCTGCTTAACTAATGATTTCTGAAGAATTATTACCAGCTCGTTTTCCTCCGATGAGTATTTCTAGTCGATCGACATTAGCAAGGACATTATTGTGACAAGCAATAAGACCACTACCTAGACCACTTCCAGTTGCACCAGGATGGTCATGAAATACTTCTTCTTCCTCTTCTCTTGGTTTCCGTGGTGCTTTTTTACTTGGTTTTGATGGTGGTTTTGGTGATATTGGATAATCACAAAGTCATTGCTCAAAATGGTTTTGGTGTTTTTTGTTTTGAATCTTTTTTACTTTGTTTTTTTCTCCTCTTTTCCTGATTGGATTAAATCATCAATTACCCTAACATAATTTCGATATATTGAATCATCAGCTCTAGCTTGTTCAACATTCATGCGTATGCCATATAATGATTTTTGCCATTATTCACGGGTTTTAATATCATTAGCGTGCTTACGTGTCATTAATTTACCTCTTTGACTAAAATTATCCACAGCAAATTCAGCTAATTCTTGCAGGTTAAGTTTCATAATTGTCTTAACAGTGTCTTCATTAAATTTATCTATTAGTTCAATTTCTGGTTCAGTGGCTAGTGCTTCAGCACCTTATTCAACCTGATCTGCATTCTCAGGTATTTCCAGGACTGGCATCGCAGCAGCTATTTCCGATGGATGTTCTTCAATAATCTGTTTAGTTTTCTTAGTTCTTCTTCCTATTTTTTTTTAGTTGCTTCCGCGGTTTTCTCTAACACAGGTTGAATACCTTTAGAGGTCTCAGTGGTAGGTTTAAATAATAGGTTTAAATGTTTTGTATCCTCCTGAAATTCAAATTGAGATTCCTGACGCGGTTGTAGTTGTTGCCTAACAGAACCACGAACAGGTAGATATTTTTTAATTGCCTCTAGTCACTCTCGAGCTAATTTAGCTGAGTGTTGTTCTCCAATACTCATTATTGATAATATTTATATTGGCTGTTTAATTTATAGCAGCAGAGATGCTGAAGGACATACTTGTAATGACCACTTCGTGAATAAATCGAGCAAAAAATCTGGTCAATTAAAGAAAGTTTTACCATTAAGGCAAAAATGTTTTTTCTCAGCCTTCGTAGGAACCCTTAATTTTCAAAAATAAGGTTTCAGGCAAATTTGTCTGTTCAGCCTCTCTGCTGCTAGTTTTGTCATGAGGGTTTTTTAAACTGAAATTATGGAAGAACGAAAGAAAAATAAGCTTGATATTGTTAATTAAAATCTAATGAACGGAACTCGTTATGATATTGGAGAAGGATAGCTTAATCACGTGAAAAATGAAAGCAAAAGCAAACCGTGCAATTATCAAGAATAAGACTATATAGATGTATTTTAATTATAATGCTCTATTTTTCATTATTCACATATATATGGTAATATATGACAACATTCATGAAATGTGTGCATCATGTTAAATGTATCATTGATTTCAGCATGGAACTGACCAGGTATGAAAGACGCTATTTATCTTATATATGGTTGTTGGGTGATCAGTAGTAATGACGTACAGCGATTTGCAAATTATATGTCAATAACGTAAGGCATAAAACATTATCTCAGTTACCATACTGAGGTGATCTGATTTATACGATTTAATTAAACGGAATAAACTTTGGTTCAAGTATGTCCAAACCAACAGATGTAATAAACATTCATGTAAGTTGGATAATAGAGTATATTATAGTTAACAAAAATAGTTTCTACAAATATTTGTTACAAACAGTTGCACTGATATATTTAGTACATATCCTCGGACCGAGGACAATTATACAACAAACAATTTTGTCAAGCATTAAAGTGTGTAACTAAACAAAGCGCTTTATTTGAGATATTGCAATGTATAAATGAGAGAAAATTATGTAGTTGCATAAATGAAACATTGCACTAAAACGTAAGTAATAAAAAGAATAACGATACATGGCACAGTTCGGATTGCTCATCACAAATAATAACTTCAGAAGCATTGCTAAATATAGAAAGAGATTTGTATATTTCGTTTACAGGAAGTATTATTATCAATAGACAAAGCTTAAATCAATGAAAATTGCAATTTCCATGTATATGGAAGCATATACGAAAAAATAATCACAAAGCCCATCATTGGTTTATACGCATAAGTGCCTGCTAAAATAATATCAAAAGATCAAAGCAAAACACATTTCAGATAATTCAATAGGAGAAAATTGAAAATTAATTGAAAAGCAATCAATACAATATATCTTTCCCGTTGATTATATATACAGCGTCAAAGTGTTGATATCATAAATGTCGGAAAACAATTGTACATAATAATGAGTAATGGACATCTATCACAACAGATTTTCAAGTTCAATGCATCAATGCCGTCATCCCAAAGGGAATGAAATATTTTAATTACACGTTATTGTTTATGAGCAAAAGTGATTGTTTCACTGGGCACTAATGCACAGAGCAAATATATTAAACATCCGCTTCAACAGTCTCAATATCTAAAGATACGCACTGTAGAATAATGCTTTAGCGTACTCATTTATTTAAATGCACCGATATTTTCATGATAAAATGAACGTGTTTATTGGCATTAAATTTTAATTTAATATTAAAGTAATATTGTCATTAATATATATATATATATATATATATATATATATATATATATATATATATATATATATATATATATATATATATATATATATATATATATATATATATATATCCCAAGTTTCATTTATGCAGGTGTCATACTAGACAATGATCCCATGTCAAATGAGATAAGAAGTGCTATGGTGGAGGCCGTCAGCATGTTTAACGTAAACAACAGCCAATCTGTACAACTAAGCCCACTATTTGAAAGGACGAATATATTTGACAGCTTTCGTCTCAGGCATGCAAGTAAGTTATTTGTTGATTACGTTGCCTCTCTCTCTCTCTCTCTCTCTCTCTCTCTCTGTCTCTCTCTCTCTCTCTCTCTCTCTCTCTGTCTCTCTCTGTCTGTCTGTCTGTCTCTCTCTCTCCTCTCTCTCTCTCTCTCTCTCTCTCTCTCTCTCTCTCTCTCTCTCTCTCTCTCTCTCTCTCTCGCTATGGCACATGCAAATGCGCAAAGTTACAGTCAGATGGTTACTTTCGCAGGATTTCCTGGAATAAGTATGTGGCTGGTAAACGCAAGGTATTAACTCAAATATTTGTGACTTTAATAGGTAACAAGTTATATCTTTACTTCTGACATTTTAAGGGGACAATATTAAATTGAAGTACCCTTTGTAAAATAAAATAAGGAAATGTAGATTTAACGTAGTTCTTCTTTCTTTAGTAATCAGGATCATAAAGACAAGAGTTTTTCTTTTAAAAAGTTTATAAGTTGAAGTCTATACAGTTGTAATGATAAGGGCAAGATATACTATTTTAAGTCTTTGTTAAAATTAGTTTTAATCTAATGGTTTACTTGAGTACAAATACGTTATGCAGACCATAATAATGGAGTAAGGCGAAATACATTTGAATTTAAATAATCACATGGGTCTGAATATAATGGAGATATAACTTTTTGGAACATAATAGTTTTAAAATGATACAACCAAACGATAAACACCTCTCGTAATAGTCACCAATGCTACGTAAAGACGCCAAACAGCAAGCGTTCCTTATATTAGGGGATATATAATCCGCATTAAATTGTCAGGAACGACAAGTGATCAAATTGACGTACGGCTAGAGGAAAAATGTATGCGCTGAAAGCAAAACGGAGACAGAAACAAAATGATAGTGGGCATTTACGCTGCCGCATGTGATTTTCGTTGCAAAATATGCAGTATTTTCTGTGATAAGTTATAATATTTATACCTCCTTTGAAGATTGTATTTATAGGTTACAGCATTTGTATGGGAAAATATTAACTAGTTTTTCGGATGGATATACTGCACGACATTGGTGGTGCAGTATATCCTTCCGACAAAACGAGTTCATATTTACCCATGCAAATACAGTAACCTTTTTATTTTAGGAACCTTTTTATTTTATGCTCATTTCTTTTTCTTCTCGAGGCTTAGATATATAAACACAAATACACTGAAAGAAACAAACTAACTAAATGTATACCATATTCCGAACTAAATACATAAGCGTTATTGGATCATTACACAACATTATTAATGAGCGAATAACTCCGCACAGACAAATATGAAGTTGATTTCGCGCTAAACTTAAGTTTCGAATGAAAATGGCGCTTGCTATACATAAAATTGAAATTTGGAGTAATATTGTTAGTGAATACGCATAGCAACAACTTTTACATTTGATCTGGAATGAATACCGTTTGGCATTTTTGTTGATTGAACGCAATCTTTTGATTTTGGTCAGAATTTATCTACAGGAAGTGACTTGCATCGGTTTCCAGCACCGTCTGCCAATCTAATGTTTTGAATTGTGCTGACATCGGCATGCGTTTTTCTTTTCTGTCATTGAATGATTCAGATCAAAATGTGGCAAACTTATGAAGCCTTTCCATTGCAATTATCGAAGAGATGCTGAGGAATTTAATGTTTATTTCATTTCGAATGCAGTAAAGAGGACGTAACTACACTTGGAATATACTCGAAATTACAGTAAAATTTCAAAATGTGTAATTAACCTTGAGAACCCATGACATAGTTCATCTAATTCAGATTTACAGACCTTCAAAAATATAATTTTTGAGGAAATGCAGGATGTAAAATTGTAAGTATATTTTAGCCATTTTTATTAACAGCTTATGGGTATAACTTGCGTTTTATTGTGAGGAACCTGTATAGCGTCTAAATATAGCTAAATCTGAAACATTGTATCAAAAAAGTAAACGCAGAATGTGCCAAAGCAGTTTGTATATGTCAGTCTATGAAACATTTGCTGGTATGTGGCCGTCCATGAAATATATGCTTTAGTTCATTCATAAAAAAATTGTTTACGTTAGCAAATAGTTCCTTTTCAGGCTGGATACAATATGAATGTGTTCAATATCGGTGGATATTGCACGATTATGACAATGTAAAGTTAACGGAGAAAAAAATGAGCATGAAATAAAGTGAAGTTACTACATGCTATCTTGTTTTTCAGTTTGCTCTCTGGTGGAAAATATGACCTTCGCATTGTTCGGATTGACTCGAAGCTTATCTTACAATATTATCCAGTCATACAGCCAAGCATTAAACATGCCGTTTATCACTCCATTTTTGACAAGGGGAACTCAACAAGACACGTATAACTATGAAGTTTGTCTATACCCTTCTTTTGTGGAACCTGTCATTGACTTCATCAAGTTCTTCCAATGGAAAAGAGTATTTTACGTGTTTGATTCCGACGACGGTAAGACAAAAATAGTGTGTGCGGGTAATATGGGTACTTGGTGCAATTTGATTATTCATAAATATTCAGGAACCGCTCCAATGGCCTTGAGGTTAGAGCATTCGCCTCGGATGTGGGAGGTCGTGGGTTCGATCCCCGGTCGAGTCATACCAAAGATTTACAAAAATGGTACTAACAGCTGCCTCGCTTGCCGCTCAGCATGAAGAGGTCAGTGTTAGGACTGGTCGGCCTGATGTCAGGATAATGTGAATGGGTAGGACATCATGTTACATGTCTGCGGCAATATGCCCTTGAGCTAGACATCACTAAAAACTGCCACACTGCAGACATCCTAGCAATATGACTGAAACATTGTTAAATCTACGTTAAAAATCCAAATCACACACACATAAATATTCAGGTATCATATATGCATAAATGCAATACTCTATGATAGAGTTATGTAACAGTAGCATGTTGTATAATCGTCTGTTTAGGCTAAGAAAGATATTCAAGGATATATGACTGTTGTATAGGACAATGGTAAAGCCAATTAAATTTTGACCTGCTAAAGTATTCGATATATATATATATATATATATATATATATATATATATATATATATATATATATATATATATATATATATATATATATATATATATATATATATATAATGTGTGTGTGTGTGTGTCTTAGTGTGCTTCAAAATAAAAAATGTGGTCAGGGCCTGTTATGCAAGGTCCTTTTTCATTTCTCGCAACTATCAAACGAGCAAACTCTTCATTTATACGCATGTCATAATAACCTGCGTCATCTGTTTCAATGTTACAACTATTTTAATAGCACCTTTTATGACAAATATCGACTCTGTTCAACGTAAAATGCTAGATAAACTGACTATTTTAAAATATGTTTGTTTTGCTTCGGAAAAATTGAGGTAGTTATATCCTGAATGATATGAATAACCTACTATAACTGCCAGTACAATAAAATTGATAATGGTATAATTGATAATAATATAACGCATTATTTGTAATGTACATGACATACGACTGATTATGGATAAGATACGTAAGTAAGGAAACAAGATTGTGATCCTTAAATACTAATCCACCCCATGGTTGATGACTGAAATCATTACATGTTCTTTTTTTCAAAAGGATGTTCAGGTGAAATAGTATGAATAATTTTATTTTGTAGCATTTGAATGGGAAATGTATTTCTGAATAATATTAAACTATCTTTTGCGTGATTGTTTAATCCGATAAGACGATTTCACATTGTTCCACACAAATGCAATAACTTTTTTATTTCATACTCATTTGGGTTTCCTACCTAAGAGTTAATAAAAGAATACATTATAAGAATCATAGGAATTGAATTTATGCTGTATTCTAAAATAAATATAAAACAGTGGATTCATCAATATATAGTAACAATATATATGCACAAACAACACAACCCAGCAACCGCAAAGAATAATAGTGTTAATAGCGGATGACCTCGATCGGAGTGATATAGTAATATTGTTATCAGTGCCCTCACAACTCTAGGTACATATGGGAAATTCAATGTTAACTGGGTCGATAGGTTTCTTCATCACTTGTCAGTTCACTATTTCTTTCTTTCCACGATGATTTTGCGGAGACAGTTTATTCTTCTCTCTTCTCAATATGGATTCAATCCGAATTTTATATTTTGTTTTTCCTGGAACTTATCCATTTGGCATGACTGCGTTCTTCCTTTTGATGCTCCTTCTTTATATATACATCAATTTGAAAGAGCATGCATGGCAAATTTGCTTTATCGTTTAAAATTTTCTGGATTAATAATTGAAACACAAGCGTCTAACCGCTTCTACCAGCATCAATCATCTGATGAGAGATTTTGTCCAAATAACGATCACTGCTATCTCACCTATTCGAGCCTCGGTTATTCCCCTTTCTAGACATGCGAAAAAACTCTCCAACAGATTACCGTGGGTCAGAAGGTCTTGCCGGGGATGTCCCTTATTATTATTGTCCCATATATAACGGGAACAACACTAAATGATAGTGTTAAAACTGAAAATCCAAAAGTAAAATCAACCACAACGACATACAATTCAGTATAGACCAAATGACTATTTTATTTCTGAATTGCAAATAATGGAGAAATATGCTTAAAAATTGGAGTCGTACAGTCTTATAATTATTCAATCGCCAAATCTACAATAGTATATCGAATCATTTTAACGCATCCCTATTTGAAGTCAGCTCAAAGCAATATTTGAATATCAAACGCATAGGAAACAACTTTAATGGTTAAGTTTCAGCTCTGTCTTCAAATACCACAGAGATGGAAATCAGTTTAGACCATCATCGGAATATCCAAGCAGCTACAATGTTTTGTAAGTAATAGCAAATAAACAAACTGTAAGCCTACCATGAGTATATGAGTGGCCGATAGTTGGTGTTTGCAACCTTGTTTCCGATGACTTGCCAAAGCATAGTTTTACAGCATATTTTCCACAAGAAAAAATTGTACAATATGTTTAGTGCTAATACAAAATATACACTTTTATGAGTAGCTATTATGAGTGCTGTGTTTGTTGCACGATAAGATTCGTTATGCGAGCAAGTTTGGTAAAGAAAGAGAAATAACTAGTCTCATTGATTTGATAAATGAATCAATTAGGGCTTGAATCAATAATGAAAATTTCACTTCATGATTCCTCTCGTATTATATCTGAACACAAATGAACGTGATTCAAGACAGAAAAGGAACCAATTATTTTGTCTATTTCATTTATAAATATATCCCATTTGAACTCTGCTGCAATAGCATGTCATGAAAACAACCAATGATCGGAGTGGAAACTTGCATCAAAGAGTAATCATGTTCTCTTCCAGAACTTTGAAAAATACATTAAATCAGGTAGGCTCATATCATCTATTACAGACAAAGGTGACGAAAACTAGTCAAATAAAAGTTATATAACACTACCTCTAATATAAAAGAATAAACGAAATAAAGTTTTATCTTGCATTGCAATAAAACGTACAAATTATACTAATTTAATAAAGTAACATAGGAAATTGTCTTATGAATTTTTCAAATGTATAAAAAACTAAACATCATACCACAGGAGATATTAATTTGCATTATCATTTCTCTCAGTATTTTGACCATAAGCTTTGCATTCCGAGAACATTAACGCTATGTCACAAACCTTTATTATTTGTTTCTGACATTGTTAACAAAATAATTATGGAGGTGGTGGAGGGAAAACTGAACACAATAATTGGAGCAGGAGCTAAATTAATATCCAAAGCAAAGTTTTTTTAAAGCCAGTATCCACTATGTGGGGATTGTTTAGAAGTTTATAGGATAGGTTAACACTTTATGCTACACATTATGTTTGTCTTATTGAATCAATACTACGCCAACCCTGCATCATAATAATTCATTTTTGTTTTAAAAAAAGACATAAATGACCGACGTAATGAAATGAAATATCCAAGGCACCTTTAAATGTGGTCTTTAATTTTCCAAACGCTTCCTGACATTTCTCATCCACAGAAAATTTGATTTACTAACCAACACAATTGTTTGAGATTTGGCACTACTTGGGAAAATTCAACACGATTTCCTAATGTTTCCAATATAATGCATGCAGGAAATAATTCAACTTTATGTCTTTTTCAGATGTGCATCACTGAGTCTTTAAAATATATTTCCAACTTTTTTCCATGTGATCTATCCGATGTCATTATTGATAATTACACCATTGCCCAAAGTGTCACGATATTCTAGATCAGATTGTACCATGGTTATTTGGTTGACGTAAGATTTGTCACAAAGAAAGACATCATTTTATATCTCTAAATTTAGTATGGAGTTGCAAATGCCATCATTGCTTCTACTATCACCGTGAGTTAAAGTTGCCATAATCTTTTAAATAGGTCAAACCTCTTTACATATGTTGCACTTCTACATTATATTAGTATAATATAATAAGACTATAATCATAGCAACTTAACTGTACTCTATTGCTTTTACACTAAAATATAATACCCTTATTTTAAATAATTCATTTTGCATATATCTTCTGCCGCTTTTATACTTAATCTTGCTTTTATGGAAGATTCGCACAAAATGAGGTTACCAAATTATTACAGCCAATGTACGTATCGATATATCTTAGATTCATGTATTTCTTTTCAAGAGAGATATTCTGTTGAAAATTACCAAGATGAGGGATGAAGTTCGTTGATAAAGTGTTCAGTCTTTGATGATATACCGTACGGTTTTCTGTATTTAGGTTATTCATTAAAGGTATCTGTCCATTTTACAGCGTTGTGGAGGCTCCAGAGGATATATAAAGCATTCAACCATTCACAATTTCTCGCTGATGCAATAAGGATACCTGATATCAGCAACAGCCGTGACGTACTTCGTAAATTCGACCGGAACTACAATTTTCCAACGAAGATAATTATAGTAGACCTGTCATCAACTGAAGCATACAACACATTTTTGAGCCAGGTTATGAATCTGTAATAAACTGTATAAATCTGTAGAAGATTATACAGTCAAACAAACAAAACATGCATTTATCTATATACCTTCTATATCAATTTACATGTGTCATTTTAAATCTCAATATGAAGTTCAATTAAGGAGGACGTATTATTCATTATCCTATAGGAATTCAGCAACAGTTAAACGACTGCTAAATTGTACATTACAAAGCTAATATTTGTAATAGATTAAATGTTCAGATCATTAATAAAGCAAGTATACATGTTTACTTTTATCTGAGTTAGGTCATAAATATTGACGGGAAGAATCCTAATTTGACATATGTCATAATGCTTTATAAAGAATGCTGACCACGAACCTTTTTCTGCTATTATGTTGTATATTGTCCAATGTTGTCGACTTTAAAATCTATAAAAATTCCTATCTTAAGATCCCAATCGGAATCTATCTTGTGTAAACTATTCTATTTAGAGGTGTAGTTATTTAAATTATCCACTAGAAATACAAAATGGTCATAAATATTTCAAGGACTAATCTATTTTATTGGAATTATTGCATATATATATATATATATATATATATATATATATATATATATATATATATATATATATATATATATATATATATATATATATATATAGATGCAATAAACTGACGACGAACAGTACGAAACTAGTAATCAACTAGCCTAAGCGCTTTCGACTCTTAATGAGTCTTTTTCAAAGGCAGATACAAAACATAGTTACGACAAACAAATAAACACAAAAACGTTGTGTTTGTAAACCTCTACATTTCTGTCTTCTGTCGTCAGTTTATTGCATCTATTTTAATTAATCCCTGACACACGTGATCCCTTGGTGGATCCAGTACGCTTGAGAGGGTTGTTATTCGCCATATGATTTGTATTCTTTATATATATATATATATATATATATATATATATATATATATATATATATATATATATATATATATATATATATATATATATATATATATATATATATACATATATTTGCGTGTGGGTGGGTGTGTTTTGACTGAGTATGGTCAAGAAAATAAAGCTGACAACGAAGTGCATAATTTATTTATTTATTTACAATATATCATCAACGCTCTCGACTCTCACGAACATTTTGTCAAGGGCTGCTACGGTACGAGGGCACACAACCCTAACAATAGGCACAACAGTTTGCGTCGAGTTTACAAAACTTTATATGACTCTATATTGCAAGGGAAATAAAGCTTACAACTTTTGGATATTTCCTTTGATGACGGACGATAACAGTTGCATATTACTATCCGTGAGTTGCGTAAGGTTACCTTTGAAAAATCTTTAAAACAAACTGCCGTACAAAAGTGGAACTTACCATTAGTATGTTCTTAAATAGTTTATACGGAGTAACTAATATAAACAGTCTTGTCTGAATTAGATAAAGATTAGCATGAGCTCTGTGTAAAGCTAAATATGGTGGTCAATGCTACAGTTGTTTTTGTGGACCCAATTTTCTTAGAAACATCATTTCATTACAGGTAATGTTTTTGAATGCATCACAATATTTTGCTAATTATATTTCTTCTACAGATTATTGATGTTGGAATGAATCGGGATGGTTACCATTACATCTTGGGAACATTGGTATGTACGAACTACACTCGCAACCACCCATCCCATAAACACACACACATACACACATATATATATGTATATATATATATATATATATATATATATATATATATATATATATATATATATATATATATATATATATATGTATATATATATTTATATATATATATATATATATATATATATATATATATATATATATATGCAATAAACTGACGACGAACAGTACGAAACTAGTAACTAACTAGCCTAAGCGCTTTCGACTCTTAATGAGTCTTTCTCAAAAACAAATACAAAACATATATACGACAAACAAATAAACACAAAAACATTGTGTTTGTAAACCTCTACATGGCTGTCTCCACATGTATTAAAACTATAAATACAACCAGCTTGTATAGACTAGTTGCGGAAACTGAAAACGGTGTATAATTTCCTAAAATCTACAAGCCAAAGCGACATCTATTTTTACTTTTTGTACGTTTATGTAACGCAGATTATATCCTGGATATTTGATTTTATACCGGTTATTCTTATATAGTGAAAATGGAAGGATAATAAGAAGATTTAGAAACTGTTAAATTCTACTAGTGCATAGTTTTCATTTTCTAGTCTTCTTGATTTAGACCGCTTGGTTTCAATGTTCTAAGGCGACGTATCCTGTATGATTCCTTTTCCTTCCTGGTTTCGGAACTCCAGCTGTGGTTGTTAGCAATAGCGATAAGTATTATATCACTGAAAGTGTGGCCAGGGGAGGAGAAGTGTTCTACGACCGGGCTTCTGTACAGCTTTTTTGTCATCCAATCAGATCTATGAAGGTTTATCCTTTTGTGTAGCTTTTCAGTTTCTCCGACGTACTGAAGGCTATAGATCTTACATGTGATGAGATAAATCACATTCTCTGTTTTGCACGTTTTGTTTGGACCATATATGTATAGTTTTTCTTTAGTCACTGTGCTAGTGAATGTCTTAGTCTCTATCATATGTTGACAGGTTTTGCATCTTTTATCGCCACAGGGTCCAGATTGACTAGGTTGGTTTTGACTATCGATTGGCGTTAGCTTTGCCCTGACTATGACGTCCTTGAAGTTTTTTGGTCTCCGGTAAGCTACTACAAGTTTGTTCGGAAGTATTAGGTTTAGTATGTCTGACGATTGCACGGTTGGCCAGTGGTTTGCGATGATTTTACCTACTTTGGGATTGTCTGGGTGATAGATCAGAATAAATGGTATCCTATCAAACTTTTTTTTCTGTCCATATCTGAGTAGGTCATCACGGTTTGTTTGTTTGGCCCTTTGAATTGCCTCCGCAATCAGGTCTTTGTCGTAGCCTCGGTAAATTAAACGTTTAGCCAGCTCTTCAAACCTGTCTAGGAATCTTTCATCCTCGGAGCAAATTCTGCGTATCCTCAGTGCCTGGCTATATGGAATGTTTCTAATGCAGTGTTTTGGATGACAGCTGGATGGGAGGAGATACTGGTGTTTGTCGGTTGGTTTAGAGTAGATGTCTGCGTGTAATTTGTTTACCACCAGTCTGGTTGTTGTGTCCAGGAAAACATGGTTTGAGTTGGAAATTTCTGCCGTGAATTTTATTGAAGGATGGGAGTTGTTTACCTTTGATATGAAGTGGCAGTATGGAAGAGAAAGTCTGGATGACATCATAACGAAGGCAAACAACTCCATCCATCAATAAAATTCACGTCAGAAATTTCCAACTCAAACCATGTTTTCCTGGACACAATAACCAGACTGGTGGAAAACAAATTACACACAGACATCTACTTGAAACCAACCGACAAACACCAGTATCTCCTCCCAACCAGCTGTCATCCAAAACACTGCATATATATATATATATATATATATATATATATATATATATATATATATATATATATATATATATATATATATATATATATATATATATATATATATATATATATATATATATATATATATATATACTAAAACTTATTTTAGCACTTTACAACTTGAAACCTAACCACACAGCAGGAAATGCTGTAGCAAATCAAGGTATTCTCATACACAATTTGTAACGAATTTTCTATCTTCATACCTTATTGCACAATGTGAAACGAATTTTCTATTTCATACCTTAGTGAACCTTATGTATATCAAATATACATATTGTTGCTTATAAGTTAATAATAGTGATAATAATTAATACAAAAAATAACTGAACCATATTTGAAATTGATGTTGGCATATATTGTCATTCAGACAACAAAATGTACATGACTTCGTTCCATTCTGACTTGAACATGTTCAAGCTTCCACGAAATAATTATGCGAGGCTAAGCGAGGACAATGCTTCCGATAAAGTATTCAGAAAAATTTGAATTATAGGAATATCTATATTTCCTTATACTTCCTAAGGTTGATAATGGTATTAAACATTTTGGTCTTGATAATGTAGAAAATAAATATGTATAAACGCAGTGCGCATTAATCTGAAAATATTGCACTACAATAAAGACATGGGGATATGCACTTAATAGGGAAGATATTGGTCAATCTGTATTATAAACCTATCCGACAGCATCACATAAGAGCTTTCAGAAACAAGATAAAATCAATAAAACAGCTAATTTGATAATGACCACTGCATTTGATGATAAAGGAACTATTATTCAAAAACAGCAAAGTAGATATTTTTAAGTATCTAAAAGATGAATATGAATATAGGTTGACAACATATTCATATGAGATAGGATATGTTGATTTGTATAGGCAGAAAATCAACAAAGTTTGGATGGGACTTTTTACAGAGAAAAACATAGGTTCATTAACTAGCTAGAGAAGGATATTTGCTTATTTTATATACCGTCATCTCATCATATGGTAGCCTTTTTTAACAGGCAATGCTGGATCTTGAAGATCATTGGAGTTCCTTCAGTCACGGAGGTGTAAATATCACCGGTTTTCAGCTTATCAACCGACAGACCCACCACTATCGCAAAGTAAAGATGAAAATTAATCAAGGCTTAAGTGCGTCAGAAGACAAAGAAATATCCGTTAAGTATACACAATGTTTGCTTTGAATCAATTAAATTTAATAAAAAAAGATATTCAATATATTTGATTGAACATAATTTCAAACAAGACTTATGCATGTTCATTGGGTCTGAATCCGTTAAAAGTTAACTTGTTTGTTAATTGTACGTTAACTAATACTAAGCAATGACTTTTTGTGCCTCTCATGTGAAAGATCCGCTCTATTGGACTTCGTAAGAAACAAGCACATATGAAAAACAAAACAGTCTGGGAAATTCACATGCAGGCATTCTTTCATTAAACATTTAATGAACGGAATAATATTGTGTACCTTTCTTGACACAGGAAATTGTGAGCTACTTAGTTTTTCCTTCCCTTCCCCATTCAATCGTATATGTTCTAACATCACAGAACACACACCTGCAGTTTTGTTTTGTTTAAAACACAGCGAGTGTGCCGACGTATCTTTCCATAAAATCATCACCTTGCAATACTTTACAATTCAAATAACAAAATATTCACAAGAATCAAAGAAGAAACAAAACCGAACATTTTCAAACCTGGTACAGCTATTTCTCACATATATAGCCAAAACACCCTATACCCCAATAGGGTATACAAAAAAAACATGGCCTTTAAAAACATGGCCCTAACAACATGGTCTTTAAAGTGTTGGTATTATGCAATTTGATATACCGTAAAATCTCTGGTACAATACGCACACATGTATAATACTCACCCAAGCTTTCTCTTTTCAGTGTAATGCAAACATATTATAACCAATTTATAATACGCACTCACATTTACTGGTTTTGCGTGATCAGATATTTGGGAACGCTAGCGCTTAATCGGGTCATAACTGATCGTAGTCAGCACTATAGCCTACATAGCATTCCTAAAAATCATTTTGATGATCTTTTGGTGGACGGTACAGTACCGGTATTTATCACTAAAATATAACTTTAACGAATGTAGGTACAGACTTTACTACCATTTTAGCGTAATATTAACTAAAATTTAAACTTATTTATATGTTTAATATATTACTTTTATTATAATGCATATGGTGCCCTACAATAAAACTTCAACAAAGTTACATAAAGTTATAGTACACACCTCGAATTTGGAAAGAAAATTTTCGATAGAAACCTGCGTATAATACGCGAGATTTTACGGTAACAATACTGTTGTTATATCAAAGTGTGATCCACCAAGGGCAAAATAAATACAAATACATAAAAAAATATTGGAACTGTGAGATATTGGGCCTACAGATCAACGATTAATTTTCACTCATTACACAATAATGACGTATGAAAAAACCGATTAAATGGAAATAATAATCCCCGTTTTCCAAATGAACCTAACATGGTACCCAATTTAATTACAATCATTTATTTTGCCGTTCTTCCCTCCGCAATCATGCCCAAGGGAAAAAATATGCTGAAATCTGAATCGAGAGATATAAGAAATCGGGCTGGATAAAAAGCATTGAAACTAAACTTGCACCATGTAACTTATATTATCGCTTTCATAATGGTATGTTTACACTTCCCTTGGGACCTACCTAAAGTGCTTATATTACAATAATACAAAGTTGCATTTCCCGATTGAAGCAAAAGATAAACGTTTTTGTTAATGGGTAAACATATGTGATGTATTTAAAGCTACGTTGATGTAATTTCTTAAGCCTATTATAAGGTTCTGAAAATCGATTTTTATTAATTAAATATGAAAATATCCAAGCCCCCCCCTCTCTCTCTCTCTCTCTCTCTCTCTCTCTCTCTCTCTCTCTCTCTCTCTCTCTCTCTCTCTCTCTCTCTCTCTCTGTTGACCATCGTATCAAGATCATGGCGAAAACCCATGAAATAGCAGATTTTCATTTGTGAAATACCACAACGTCTCTGGATTTATAAATAAAAAATGGTCACAGAGAGAGAGAGAGAGAGAGAGAGAGAGAGAGAGAGAGAGAGAGAGAGAGAGAGAGAGAGAGAGAGAGAGAGATTTATGGTCGGTAGTAATGTTAAATAAAGCAAACTAATGACGTAGATCAACTTTAAATATATTAAAATATTTTAATTACCTCATGTTGGTTCGTCGTTTTGCTTAGATTCTATTCGAAGCTAATTTCCTTGCATATGTTCTTTCAGTATTCAATAATCTGTCTGTAGGCCTAGTAATCTACTGTTTTAATTAAAACCATCTTTAATGTATCAATCATAATTGTAACTTATATTTATTTAATCAATGTGAATAAAAATAGAAACTCAAAAATTTAAAACAACCAACATATCAATATGAAAATGTGGGTGTATTTAGGTACAAAAAGACTGAACTACATGTTGTAGTGGACCCACAATGCAAGAATGTGAGTTCATTCACCAAGTTATTACACAGTTGCATCTAGTCAATTTATTGCATCTCAAATGGCAAATGTATGTATTTGAACATGCTGGTCCACAAGTATCTGACGTGACTTCTGAGGCTGTCGATATTTCACTGAGTTATCAAGTCTTCCAAACTAACCAGCTAACTTTGTTCACATGTTAGTTGTACAGCACGATTTTCAATAATGTCCACTTTAATTACTTTTTCAAAATGCCATACCATATGCCTTCTGTATGCATGAATACATTTAACCGTCAATATGATGTACGGTATTTTTTATACCTAATAATATAATAACCTATATTTACTTTGTTGTTTATATTTAATATGTATGTGCCTTGTTAAATGAAATTATTTTTTATTGGACAAAACAATGGATGTGGATGACTGTTGGGGTAAACATAGCCATAAGGCTAAGATACTATAGAAAGTGTGTTCTTGGATTGACAGTAAAGCAAGATAAACATTTTACATCAGAGATAAAGGTCGTTTTCCCAATGCAATCGCTGTTATGTAGTTAGTTTTATAATGCCAATATTGAGTGTTTCTTGATTAACCACCTTGTTAAAGACTGGAAGGATTAGATGATTGGTTTCTATGATTTCTGTATAAATGAATGTTCCTATTCAGGGTCTTATTATTTTTGCATGGCAGGTACGAGATAGGGTGACAATGGTTGTATTAACATTATTGTTTTTCTTAGGTGGTTAGAGTTTTGTTGGTTCCTAAACACCAAATAAGGGATATGTGGATGGATATCCTATGATTGTTCACATGATGTATCAAACTGGGAGGTTTATTAAGGTTGGGATAAAGAATTTAAAATGAGCGAAGGGCCACTTAACAAAGTTATATGTCTTTTACACATATTTACCTTCTTTGAGCAAGACCAGCATAATCTATTCCTTAATATGAACATAATTGCAATCCTGAATTTCAAACAATCGATAGAGAGAAATGTACTTATAAAGTCGTAATTTTCTGAAACTGATTGAGTCTGCACATAGGAGATTGCTTTGAGAGAGAGAGAGAGAGAGAGAGAGAGAGAGAGAGAGAGAGAGAGAGAGAGAGAGAGAGAGAGAGAGAGAGAGAGAGAGAGAGAGAGAGAGAGAGAGAGAGAATAAATTAACATCACCTTTCCGTCGCCATCACAGATGTCACAGCGCATGGTTCTCATTGCGAAGTGCAACATAACTGACGGTTTGGCGCAATGAAAACAATTACTGACGAATTTATCAAATATGAAGCAGTTCGATAGGTTAACTTACATCTTATCGTCGTCTTTGAGCGTCGTCCAAAATTTTGCGGATCTAAAAAGTTTCAGTTAGAATTAGAATGGTACATGATGCAAAAGCAGCATCCACTCAGAACATGATTTGTCAGGCAATCCGGCCAGCTGAGAATCAACCTCTGTATATCGTGCAGCTATTAGGCTATGTGTGTTTTCACGAGCAGTCGTCTGTGTTATATCATTAGCCAACATAGCTGAGAACCATGCCTTGTGAGCGTAATCGTCTTGACAGCCCAAGTACGAATGTATCTATCCAATTAAAATGAACTACCCCAACACATCTGCCCGCAATTAAAATCGCTTTCTTGTTTGCACCTACTATATGGACACACGTCAGAATCCTTTTAACCAATGCGGAAACCAACTGCCACAGTCACTTATGTGTTTCATTGGGAATTGTAGTCTTAGCAGTCTTAGCCCCTCTGGCATATGATCGGTGGAGGCAACGCTATCATTCTGGTCTCACTAAACATGCTTTTCTAGCCAAATTACATGTTAAAACTTTATATTTGAGCACGTTGTTGGCTCTCTGGCATAGTTGTTATGCAATTTGAAATATTGTTGGGTACAGGGTTCTAAACAGAATCGAGAGAACATTAATTTGACCATTGCCGTTTATACCACATTATAAAGACAAGCGCAAACTTATTACTAGAGCGTGCATTTATGCACGTGCAAGCTCATAATGATGTATCACTGGAGTGTCGTGAACCTATCCGCTGCCAACGATTAAGTTCAACAGTTTATGGGGTATGTTAACGCACGGGGCCATGATTTTACAACACGTGGCGGCTAGGTAGCTTGCACTGTGGGTTGCTAGAGATCCCTATCACAAGCTGCAACATCTTTCACCAAATTTCAAAACGTAAGGAGGGCGTTTCCTGTATCAAACAGACCTGATATTGGCTGAAATGTTATTAGTTGAATGTACTTTGTAACTAAATGACAATCCGATAATTCAGGTACGAATTGCAAACGGACTATATATGAGTCATGTGGTTGCTCTTTGAATACGCTGTCTACCATGCTATGCGCACGGACAGTATGATCTTGCTATCGTTCTTGCAGTGTCGCATTAGTTACTAAAACAGGAAAATGGGTTAATGGTTTTCCAGCCGAGGTGTGATAACCTTGGCACTGCCATTGTATGCGCATTCATATACAAACATTATCAAAATTTGGCTGATTGTTCATTATATATATATATATATATATATATATATATATATATATATATATATATATATATATATATATATATATATATATGTATGTATATATATATATATATATATACAGCCTGAATCGACATACAAATTTGAATTATTATAGTTGAAAACTTTTATCAAACTTAGAAAAGTATGAGTAAATACATTGTTGGACTAATGTATACTGTACATGTGCAGCACATTCACATTATTTCGTAAGAAGACAAGAAATTGTACACAAAAATGACGTTTAATTAAAAGTTTAATTCCCTATGTTTATCAGACTTGTATAATTAACAAAACAAATTGAATAATCATAATAATATGTGCATTAAGCTTTGTGCAAATATTACATTCTTGATGGTGTCACGTTTACTTAAGGCGTTAGATGTTCTTAGTCTATCCTGACTCAGCTACGTTTCTCAAACTGCTTAGGCATTAAATGCACTATTTGTATTGGTAGATCATAAAGCATCAATCAAAACCAAACAATTAGTCATACCCGTCAAATGTTATGGTATACTTACATATTGTGAAATGGGGCCCCGAGTGGCCGAGTGGTCTAAAGCGCTGTCCGTTACGGATCACTGCCATCTCACCTCTGTCTGCATGTGTTCGAGTCTAAGATTCGGCTAATGTAGATATGTGAGAAAGCTTGCCAGTAGCTTCTCGTGGGTCGGTGGTTCTTTCCGGTGATTTCCCGGTTTCTTCCTCCACCATTAATACTGGCCGCCATGAATAGCCTATCGTGTGCTGAAAAATGGCGTTAAGCCCAACAACAACATATTGTGAAATACATATATGTAAGTTTCTTTAACTTGTCAGACAATAGTTAGATCGTCCGCCTCAGATACGGATTGTGTCGGGTTCAAACCCCTGCTATGCTAAAGGTTTGTATAAATGGAACTAACAGCTGCCCCGCTAGGTGCACATCGTTAAGAGCTTAGAGTGAGGACTGGTTGCCCTGGTGTGAGGATAAAGTTACTAGGTAGGTCATCAAACTACATATCTGCGGCCTAGTGTTCTTGTCCTTGACATCACTCTAAACTTTCATACTGCGAAATGACTGAAACATTGTTAAAGCCACGTTATAATCCAGATCACACTTACACTTGTCATTGACTCAAAATAAACGATCTTTCTTTTCTGTTTTGATGATTCTCCTTACCACACAGTGCATGGTAACAATGTATAATATTTTAGTGATGCTGAAACTGATACAAACTAGTCGTCAATACGAAGGAGCAACAGCTAGAAAGAAGCAAATAACGGTCTGCTGTACGCAGCCGTTTCTAATTCTTCTACCGACAAAAACATGGATGGGAAGACTTAAGAGGTATATGAAACTTGCAAATAAATGAACAGTTGTTATTTCAGTTGCTATGTATTGGAAATGTTGTGTGAACTTTCGCCAATTTTTCAAAGTGAATTAGTATGACAAATAGCCTGGTTAAGTGCTCATCCAGGCATTTGTTTCGAGCCAACAAACATCGTATTTTCTAATAACATTAACGATTTTATATTTTAGCCAATATTATTATTTTATTACAGTTACATGTAGGCCTCGCAGTGGACGCTATTGATTTACTTACCAATGCATTGAAGAATGTATCATTTGAAACCAGGCACGGTGAGTTCCACAACACCAACCATACAAAAGGAATAAACTGCAGTGCGGATCCTGTGATACCGTTCAGATTAGGGAACGAAGTTTTGGCAGCCTTAAAATGGGTATGTTGAATATATAACAACATTATTAAAACTCATCAGCAAAAAAAATCAGCTTTACAATTTTACTAATAATGATATACCTATGTTCCGTATTATATATATATATATATATATATATATATATATATATATATATATATATATATATATATATATATATATATATATATATATATATATATATATATATATTGTCCCAGAATATTATCATATCATCCAAGTTATTAAATCGCTTGTTCTTTCAATTATTGTTAATGCATGTTTTGATCATTATTACTTTTCATCATTATTCAATCGTGTAGGTATGTAAATAACGAATGGAAAATAAACAATATATCCTTGGACAGTCATATCAATTGATTCATATGCATGGAAGCACACTTTCTTGTTGTTGAGTTTTCATATACAAATATTTCAACGCTAATTCACTTACAACAATGGCATTTGAATGATTAGACGTGACGGGAATTTATGTTTATCAAAAGTCTTTACAAAATTATGTTACAGAAGGTACATGATCTAACACCATAAACAGATACGATTTATCAACATAAACATAGCGGATTGAACAGCAAAAATAGCAGTGATCGAAAAACAGAGAGATAATCCATAATGACAAAACGAACACGAAGCATAATGGCTAGGATTTTTAAAGCCTTTGTTAGCTCTTTCTAAGTGCTGTACAATTCCGTCCAATCTTGACCTCAACTCTTTCTTACTTATTTTCCTCACATGTCCTGTCGTTTAAAAATAGATCTTTAAATTTACTATTTGAAATTCTAAGAAAACCTATACATGAATGATTGCTAATCCCTTGACATTTTAGCACTTGGAAGAATTCATAAGACTTTCGCAATAATAACATGTTTCTGCTGGTTGGTCAAAATCTTTTTTCGGAACCATGCTCTTTGTCTGACTCCAGACTATATATTAAAATTGCTCTTTTATCTTGTTAAGGCTTGCAGAGGTTATTGTTATTCCACTCTGTATGACAATGGAAAATTTTGTTTGCTTGATTTCGTGACATTTTTCAGATAGACCTGAATGGTATTAGTGGAGAACACATTTCCTTTGACAAATGGGGTCGGAGAAGGAATTATCATCTCGATGTTTATCATCTATCTTTCAGATCCAAATTGAAGTGGGTACGTTTTTCGTTAGCCTCCTTTGTACCTAAAAATAGGATTTAGACCTATCTCAGCCATATATATATATATATATATATATATATATATATATATATATATATATATATATATATATATATATATATATATATATATATATATATATATATACATATATATATATATACATATATATATATATATATATATATATATATCTATATAGATAGATATATATATATATAAATATATATATATATATATATATATATATATATATATATATATATATAATAAGGAAATAGGACTTTTTCTCAAATTTTGCATTACTTTTACCATCATGAAATCACACTGTCAGAATAAAGATATTCCTTCAAGCTGCATATATATATATATATATATATATATATATATATATATATATATATATATATATATATATATATATATATATATATCACGGTATTCAACATTACGAGGAAATAATTAATCGAAATAAATTATGGCAACATCATCGATAAACAAAGTTTATTATTCTTTTATCTGCATAGCGGATAAGAAACCTATATTTAAATATTTTACATGACATTTCTCTCTCTCTCTCTCTCCCTCTATATATATATATATATATATATATATATATATATATATATATATATATATATATATATATATATATATATATATATATATATATATATATATATATATATATATATATATATATATATATATATATATATATATATCTCTATATATATATCTCTCTCTATATATATATATATCTCTCTCTCTATATATATATATATATCTCTCTCTCTATATATATATATCTCTCTCTATATATATATATATATATATCTCTATATATATATATATATATATATATATATATATATATATATATATATATATATATATATATATATATATATATAT
The DNA here is from genome assembly GCA_016746295.1 of Potamilus streckersoni. Lineage (NCBI taxonomy): Eukaryota > Metazoa > Mollusca > Bivalvia > Unionida > Unionidae > Potamilus > Potamilus streckersoni. The sequence goes on from JAEAOA010002067.1 coordinate 144,766, forward strand.
ATATATATAATCACACACAGACACATACACATACATACACACAGTTTTGGTATTTCTCTTTACCGCTAAGCTGTTCCTAATAACCGTACATGGCGGAAAGATGAATTTATATTGATATATATATATATATATATATATATATATATATATATATATATATATATATATATATATATATATATATATATATATATTTGGAATTATGAAAGAAGGATATACTACATGGATGAGTAAGTACAGACATTTTTGGTACATATATATAATACTATAAAAACTTTTATCTGAGCGGCTGCCTTCTTCTGCGGTCTTTTTTTCACAGATTATTTACAGATAACATGACCACTGTCCTATTAACATTAAGAAAGAAGTATCACGTTTGGTATTTTCTCTTTAGTGGTATTACACGATGAAATTAGTGATATTATTATTATTATTATTATTATTATTATTATTATTATTATTATTATTATTATTATTATTATTATTATTATTTTTAAGGTTCATTTATTCTTGATCAAGTGCTGAATCAGAGTCTGAACACATATCGAGATGTATTAAGATATGCAAGTTAATAATTGTTCAATGCAGTAAGTGAACTGCATAAAATACAATTTATCATAGTCACATGCTGTTAAATACATAAACTGGATGATATACGTATTAACGCAGGCGTAAAACTATTTAATACAATAACGGCACGTAATGAGACACTTATCTTAACTGACTTAAGGCAATAAAATATACGAATTGCGTGAGATTCCTGTCACTCCATGCGTATGACAAAAACATTGATGAATTACATGGGATTTGTAACACCCATCACTGATATCAAGCAATCAAATACACAAATTGCATTAGAGATGTATCATCAATGACGTAGGACAATAAAACACGGTTCATTAGTGAACAAAATTAAAATTAAATTTTAGCAATAATCTAATTTTTCCAACTGTGTTTCGAGCAAGATTTATTATGATTTAGATACAATTATAAAATATAAAAACAATCATTGTATGAGCTACTACTTTTTAACCATTCCGTCTTGTATTTTAGGGTGCTTAGTTGGTTTTTAGTAAATGAATGCATGATTCGACAATGACCGTTTGAAGATGCAGTAAACAGTTTCAAAACTTGAACGATCGATTTGTTTTGAACTTTGCAATTACGGACTTATTGCAAGTGCATTTATTTATCAAGTGCTGGCAAACATATTAGTTTCCAAAATAGTTTTATTTGGTGATGACTATTTTTAATTTTGAAAGCATCCAATATGTTCTAAAGAGTTTATAAAGATATAACTAATAATGTCACAGAATAACGAAATCATATTCAACATGAATCCAAAGGAAAGAATTATGAAAAGTAATTCTCGATTATGTCATTACTTGCTTATTGTTTTAAAACCAAAATATCTAAACTGTATTATCCGCATTGTTAACTTATACCTTTTAGGATTGTATTGTAGACCGAGGCTCCGAACAATTTGTCATGAATGACACATTAAGCCGCATTGTACAAAATGTTTGTTTCAATCCGATTTGTTTTGAATAGTACAAACAGGAAAATGTTTGCTGACGCAGTCTAAGATGTATTTGCATCCACATACAAAATATGATCAGATATCAATGGTAATTATTACTAAACAGTGAAAACAAAAGTCGTCCCATAGCATACACTTGTGGAACTCCTATAATAATCGGGAATGGATTACGTAAATGCTAATAGAACAACTATGTTTAACAATACGGGTCTTCCTGTATTGTTAAACGAACAGTACTACATCCATCGTTTGTTTTGAATTATACCAACTGATACTACAGTACTACTAGCAAAATTTGATATATAATCTGTTATGTTGTTTCTTTTAAATCTTGTTGATGAGCCGCGTGATTTGACTAGATTTACTCTTATCTTGGAACGAATCACCATTTGACATATTAATTTATACATGATATAAGACTGAACAGACGTCGGCATCATTAGCAATTGCCGCCCGTATTAATCAATCCTATTTATTTGAGACAACTTGGTTGTAAGTGCAAACTTTATCGTATATACTTATCTATCAGAGGCCATCGATCATCATCTATCATAGGCCATCAGTATCCTTTCAGAACAAACTGGGATCCGAACTCTTAGGACATTTATGATATGCATTACTTAATTGTGCATTAGAGTTACATTCACGATGCAAGCACTGACACATGGTACTGGTTCCAAGGCCTATCATTGGCATTACACTATATATAATTGTAACCTAATGTGGTTTATACGTGTCCTAGAGTTTGTTGTAATTCCTTCAGTCATAATATTGAAGTCTGTAGCTTCAAAATTTTCATAGAGTGATTTATAATAAAATTTATTGGTGATATTTTAATATCAAAATTTGTTATCATATTTGGTGTATTATCTGCACACTTGGTATGGTTTAGTTTCCAATACACAATTCCATGTAACAGGTCACTAAGTTCATTTGAAAGTAGATAATACGTGAATGAGTATTGTTTCATGGATTGACAGGATATAAAATTAAAAATAGGTACCTGTATTTTGACTGCTAAGCTTTCGATTCTTTCATAAGGCATTCGGCAGATGAATGTGTCTTGACCGGAGACCCTAGTCAACTGAGCAAAAGTATAGTACCCCGTAATCAATATTTAGTTGAAGTTTATATAGTTTAAGTTTCGTAAGGTAAATCCTAACTTGATGTTCATGTTACTTTTGATTAACATAGGACTAGAAACCTAATGAATGATGTTAATATAATTATATATAGCTAAGCAGTTATATCATCATTTTACCAGTTGTATCTGTTCCTTCCATAGGTTGGTTAATGGTCGGATATACCAGACAAAAAACAAAGCTTTATATCATCATTCTACCAGTTGTATCTGTTCCTTCCTTAGGTTGGTGAATGGTCGGATATACCAGACACTCTTGGCAGAAATTTGAAGATAGAACTTCCGACAACACGGAAAGACCCCGTAGAGAAGTTACCAAACAGGACAAGAATACTTACCACTAAAATAGTAGGCGCTCTTTTTAAATCGATGTTAGTTACTCTTCATTGAATCTACTTCTAAGATACCATTTAAGCATTTTAATTGAATTTCATTTTACCTTAGGTTGGTCTTTAGGTATCCTATATGGGATATGCCACTATTTATCATATCCATCTTACGCACGATTTTAATATCATTAACGAGAACACAAAGTATGTTGGTTGAATTAATTAAATAAGAACATGTTATTAAGCCTACAATATCATCCATTATGATTGAATGAATAAAATAAGGATATGTGACTATAATTACACTATCATCCATTATGATCGAACAAATGCAATATTGATATATGACTAGGATTACACTTGTATACATTTTGAATGAAAGAAAGAAAGAAATAGAGGTATGTGACTTGGACTACATTATTATCCATCGTGAATGAAAGAAAAAATAAAATATGAATTTATGACTAGAATTTCACTATTATACAGTATGGATGAATACAAGTATGAAATATGGATCTATGACTAGATCCATAATAAATGAATGAATGCAATATGGATATATGGGTACAATTACATTTGTGCCATAATATATGAATTAACGAAACATGGATCGAGGACTAGAATTACACTAGTATCATAACAGATGAATGAATGAAATGTTGACCTAGGACTAGAATTATACAAGTGCCATAACATGAATGAATGAAATATGGATCCAGGACTAGACTAACACTAGTACCATCACAGATTAATGAACGAAATATGGATCAAGGACTGGAATTCCACTAGTGCCATAATAAATGAATGCAATAAATACGGAAAAGGAATTTAAATTACACGAATATCAAAACGGATGAATAGATAAAATATGGATTCTTTAAATTAATTCGATTAGTACCAAACTGTAGGAAAATGTTATATATAATTTAAACCTCTACTGGAACTATGCACTATTATATAAACTTATGTTCATTGTAGTTAGCAGAATTGACCTTTAATTTAGAATTAAGAAATATTCCGTTTTATGTCTTTGCAAAGGAAATTATCAGTTATAAGAATGTAAAGTGTATACAAAATTCCTAAATTTGCATTTGACCAAGGCACAAACGGTACACGTGCTTTGAGATGCTAATTACTTTCCTTAATTGTACTGGAAGATCACATTCGCATAAAGTAAACCACCTGAACGGAATTTGTTTTATCAACTAAGGTGAAGAAAAAGTGACGGAAACTACGAAATATAGAATTTGGTATTCAGTAATTCTTCTCAGATCACGAAAACCTTGTCTTAATTGCCCCTCCTTTTCAGGAATATCCATTTGTAATTGATAGAAAGCCGAAAGATGGTCACCCATTACTGGGAAATGATAGATACGAGGGCTACTGTATCGATCTAGCTGAGGAACTCTCCCAAAGACTCAATTTCACCTATACCATCCAGCTGGTAAAAGATAAGAACTATGGCCAAATTGAACATGGTGCCTGGAACGGGATCATAGCAGAACTTCTGAATTACGTATGTCTCGTTGTCTTTCTGTTTCGCCGCTCTCTCTCTCTCTCTCTCTCTCTCTCTCTCTCTCTCTCTCTCTCTCTCTCTCTCTCTCTCTCTCTCTCTCTCTCTCGTGCTTGCTTTTGCAAGTCGGTACCAAAGTTTTGCAGAAGTTCCCTTTACGGTACTATATTTTCACGACAAAATAAAATAATTAATAGCTAGAACGAAATGATTCTAGGACTGTACATTTTGCTTTGTCTGAATTATTATCAACTAAATGGAATGGGTTTACTCTGTCGATGTGACCTTTAAATCACTCCAAAGTTATATAACCCACATACACAAGTGGCATTTGCCAACAATAATCCATGTGTCACACACAGGCATGTCTGGGCCCTACCAAGATTCATCCCTACCGCTGAAAATAACATAAAAATCTATTGAGATTCTAATGCAGTTACAATTATAATACTCGCTACCTTAATCCTCATGACCAATCATACGCACAGAAACCTACTGATTGTGGATTCCACCTAATCACTGCGATATAGCCTTTCAAAAATTGAATTAAAACTATAGTCCGATGCTACATCTCCGTTTGTTTGTACCTTCCTACCGATTTCAATAACGGAAAACTTTAACTTGATAAAAAGTGTAAATAACGTAGTCAATTCATTCATTGATTTATATTTTATAACCTGAATCTGAGAAGACTTGCCATAACACCGTCACCGACTGCGCGTTTCATGCTTGACAGAAGTTTTCAATGAAATAGACCGACATGCTTGAAAACTATTTCCAGTTTTTGGACCAGTCCATTTTTAGCAAAAAGGTGCATGCGCGACTAAAGATGTACATATATATGTCGTCTGCTTCCGATATTAACAGTGTCTAATCAAGCAAAGGGAAAGAATGACAAGAAAACATTTCCTTTCACGTGAATTTAACAATTAGTTTCATTAATATGTTCATGTGTGCAAAGGAAGATAATTCCAAAGTCAACCTTATGGTAATTTACGGAATTATATGGCAGTTACCGAATAGAATGAATTACGTCATTATGTTGTCGAATGGAAATAAACTACCGCATAGTGTTCGGAATATGGCGCAGTGTTAGTATGGTGTATCCGTTAAGCATGAAAGATGCAAGGGGATGCTAGTATTAGTGCCATTCTGGTGACAGTCAAGTAAGGAATTATATATCAATATTTCAATTGATTTATATCTGTGCAGATCTTAATCACAATAAACCTTTTAGTTATTAAAATTAGTAGGTGGGTACAAATAAACGGGATGTAGCATCGGACTATAATATGAGATAAACTTGAGCTATATTTGTACCAAGTATACTTTGTACGAGAAAAAACCGTCACACAAATCAAGTAATATGACTATATAATTTAACTCCTTTTGTTGTACGCTTGACATTATCACATTCAGCTCTTGGATTTCTTGATATTAAATCAAGATCAGTCTTCCGTTTAGCATCTCGTTTCAATAAATTGTATCATGTTCAGCCCTCGTGGAGGTCTGGATTTTCAACCAAGATTAACGTACAATGAAGCATCTCGTTCCGTTAAATGGTATTGGGGCCATGAGTGACCGAGTGTTTAAATCGTTCTCCTTTTCCGATCATTGCATGACTCCTCTGTATAGATTCGATTATCGAACACGGTCATTGTGAGTATGTAAGACATCTGCCACTAACTTCTCATTTATCAGTGCTACTTACGGGAGTTTTCCAGTTATTGTGATAAATTTGATAACATTACGTTGAGCAGAGTAGTTCTGGGAAATTTTCCCTTGGTATACTCCTTTTGGCTATAGTATATATCCTTCACGGCATTTGCTCATTTTATCAGTGAATCCGCACACTATGCTGAACCCGTGGACAATTAAATCAAAGCATAATCTAGTAATGAGGTCGCACGTGTAATCTAATTCAACCAGCTGATGCAATTTGGCAAAATACTGCCGCTGTTAGTAAAAAAAATGATTTTCACAGCCGAAGAACACTCACTATAGTTGGAAGATAACCAATACTGATGAGTTCGACATTTTATTGTATTTGCTCTGCGCACAAATTCATGTCGTTCTAGATGAAAGTTCGTTTTCACTTGCACCAGCTTAAGGTTCCTTTCTGGCCGTAATGGATCCAACGACAGTTGAATATATTTTGGTACACAATCCCCATACGTTTATCCGATTATTTGTTTTCGAATCTACCAACAAACTTTCACTGGTATTTCCATACAGCAAACGCTAGTTTGCATTTTCACTGGCAATAGCTTAATTTACTAAACATGGTTCAGCCATGTTCACGTACATTTACTTCATCAGGTGTGATTTATATCAGCAACGAATAAGTATCTACTTACAGCATCCTGACCCAATTCTAGTAAAACGGCCAAATCATGCTACAGTATTATATTAACCGTTCTACAATGCGACACAATATATTTTGTTTATGCGAGCTTCAGGTAAGATTTTTATTGCGAAAGGCGAAATTCAACAACGAAGATATAGAATGTTCGATTCAGCGATTAGCCTTTAAAGAGTGTCCTCTTCAATATCCAGAACAAGATCGACTCGGATCTGCTTGAGAAGGTTGTCCATCATTATGACATAACACAGTATTTAAAGAAATATTTCTCCGTGTAGGTCTTTACTCATTTCATTAAAGGGAGCCCTCAAAAGCGTTGTCCAACACGAAGTGGGAATCGACCAAAACGTAAATGTTGATCACTATCGGTGATCAATTCCAGCTTGACTCGGAGTAATGTGCCAAATCTTAATTGTAAATATGGATGGCACTATGTTGCAACTTTTCAAATCACATCCGCGAAGAGCAAAACATTAGTGCGCTGAAAAGAAGCATGATAGGCCGCCATATTTTTTACATTAGAATGTGCGCCAAACTGTTGCCGCCGTTTTCTCTCATTATATGACACCTTTAATAGTAATATGTCGTTTCAATTAGCCTTAGTCAAATAAAATAATGCGCATATTTCAGAGTTCAGCCAATAATGTCAAACCATCACAAATTTCCTAAATATTGTTTAATGTTTTTGCTTCATAAAAGACATTGCTAATATGCTCAAAAATATTTGCTCTGCATTGCTTTTGCAATGTTTTATTCCATTACGGTTTATTAATGTCAAACACATTTGTTTAATTTATTCGCTCTTTCACATCTTTAAATGCAGCTTTAGCATTTACTCAGATCATTAGAAGATTCGTGCAAGTAGCTCTCAGTGGTCTATTGAGATGCAGCATGCTATTTATTGAACTTCATGGATTTTCATGGATTTCGTTTTCCAGTATATTATATGCATTTATATCTTTCATTGCTAATAATCCTAACCATGCACAGTCTTTATTCTAAAACCATTACCGTCTTAATAAATTTATCAGGATTTGTTGGTGTCTATGAAAACGTATATAGCATCGTTTGAGCCTCTCCGATAAATTTGTTTTATTTGCAATATTTTTTTAGATTAACACCATTAGCATATATCTCAATTTATGTAATGTGTGTATGAGTCTCGGTGTCTATGCAAACGCATAAAACATCAATTGAGCCCGTTTCATAAATCTGTTTAGTACATTCGAACGAAATAGTTATTTCACTTTTTTACCTTACAACTTTTATGTGCAATACTTTGGTAGGTTAACGCCATTAGTATATATATCCATTTATCCTCTGTGCATATGTGTGTGTGTAAGTGTGTGTGTGTGTGTGTGTGCTGGCAAATCTTAAAACATTTTATACCAGTAAGAATTGATTCTGTTGGAAGCATAATATTCCTGTCATAGGACTATGTCCTACCAAACTCTATAGTGTTCGACGTATAGTAGAAAATCAATAACGTTGTTACCGTAGTTTACCATTAGCAATAAAGGGCTAGCTATTAACTTTGTCAGGATCATGGATTAACTAGACTGAAAGGAGCTGTGCTTGGATTTTATAACATTACCGGGTGACAGCCTCTATGCCACAATCATTCTGTCTGCTTGTGTGGCTCAATAATTTTTCTTGAATTATTAATATTAAAAGTCCACATGATGTAAAACGTGTTTCCTTTACTTAACTGCGAAGCCGTCACGGCGATAGACTCGCAAAGAAAGTTGGTCGGTTGTTGTGGGGCTTAACGCCATTTTTCAGCACATGCCAGTATTGATGGTGGAGGAAATAAACCCGGGAATCCGCGGAAAGAACCACCGACTCAATAGAAGCTACTGACAAGCTTTCTCACATATCCACAATCACCGAATCCTAGACTCAAACCTGCACAGACAGAGGTGAAATGGCAGTGATCCGTAACGGAGAGCATTTTAGACCATTCGGCCACTCGGTGCCCCCACAAACGAAGTAAAGGTAAGGTAAAACGGTCGGAATAGCTATAATCATTGCATACAATAAATGTTCATAGGTGACATTTTGCTTTCATTACAGGAAGCAGATATTGCAGTAGCTGCATTGACAATCACAGAAGCTCGCGAAAAGGTTGTAGACTTCACCAAACCTTTCATGAATACCGGCATCAGTTTGATGATCAAGAAACCGGAAAATGAAAAACCAGGGTTTCTCTCTTTCATGCAGCCCCTTTCCTACAAAGTCTGGTTGTGCATTACTATGGGGTTTTCAGGGGTCAGCCTGATTTTATATATGGTAGGCCGTTTGAGCCCGTATGAATGGCAGCGACAGGACTCGGCAAACGAGCCCTCTGACTCCTATTCTCTTAAGAACACATTTTGGTTTTCTCTTGGTGCTCTAATGCAGCAAGGACCTGATATGTTCCCGAGGTTAGTTGAAAACAAGCCAAAATTTCAGGTGTAACATTGTAGTGATAAAGATGGAATCTTTGATCACATAATTTAGAATAATGTCATGAGTAAATTCTAAATTAGTTTGTCTGCAAATAATCTCCGTTGAGAGTTCTATTAATGGTGCAGTTTTTATCTTCAAACAGTTATATATATATATATATATATATATATATATATATATATATATATATATATATATATATATATATATATATATATGCCTTTCAATTAGTTTGTCTGGAAATAATCTCCTTTGAGAGGTATATCAATGGTGCCGTTTTTATCTCCAAACAGTTATATATATATATATATATATATATATATATATATATATATATATATATATATATATATATATATATATATATATATATATATATATATATTGACCTTTATATATCTGCCTTTGAAAGTATATATATATATATATATATATATATATATATATATATATATATATATATATATATATATATATATATATATATATATATATATATATATATAATGAACATATTCTCTTGGTTAAATTTCTCTTTAAATATCATGAAGGAAGAATCTACATATACACAACTTTGCGTTCTTTCCAGAGGAGTCCATGGATGTCAGTAGCAGTATTGTTTGCTTATGACACTAGTTTTCTATACAACTCAGATGACATGTTAAAGTATGAAAGAGTATAATTAATCAAAAGTGAAAATATTTATCATCAAATGTAGCGCGCCTCTGAGAAAAGTTTTATTATGATTTAATTATTAATTCAGTTTATTAATATATCAGGGAGGAAGTTATATTTGAACAAATGTATAAATATACCAAGTTAAGAATGAATTTTAACAACGTATTGCTGACAATTTGCAGAAGAGATCATTTTATCGTGAAAGATTTTTGTTTGCAAGTTTTATCTTCTTTCCTTTTTCTTATATAGCCATATATATGTTCTTTATGTGATCATGTACCTATTCATTAACTATCGATGAGGTAAGTAGCTGTTCAATATTTCGTTGAAATTGATCTAATTGCTTAATTCCATATCGGTAATTTCTAATAGGTATTTTTTTTGTTTTCGGAAAATGTCATGATAATGGTAACTGTATTTGATCAGATATGTTTCCACGAAAACACTTTATTTTATTAACCTTTTTCAGTCTATGCTATCATTGTTCACATATACCACCATCACCGGGTATAGTTGTGTGTGGCTCGCTGACTTTCTTCCATGGGGGTAAATCATAAATGTTTAAATGCATAAAATGAGACGCGTTGGCGCAATGGTTAGCATGCCGCACAAACGACCGGGGTCAGTTATCATGGCATTTCTTCGTTATTCCGACTGCCTCGGCAATAAATAACTTTCTCGTGTTACTGTACCGTGAATGTCAAAATAAACGATTTCGGTGGGTAGTGCATGTTTTTATACCCTAATGATTGTGTCGTTTCGTTAACATTATATGCATTGTTATGAACTCACTCACGCATACAAGTTAATAATTGTTTGCGCATAACATCACTTGCCAATGCAATCAATAAGGCAGCGTACGTGCTTGAAATTGTTGCTTCCACAATCGAGACATTTGATCCCTTAAGTTTAGAATCGACTTAGCTGATAAAGCAGACGAGCACTTTGAACTAACGAATGCAAGTGACTCATACGCAACTATTTCGTCCAAGAAACAATTCATTTACAAGTTATCTCCCAATACTTTGACTCAAACGTATACCTCTTAAGCTTAAACAAATTGAAATGTAAAAAACCCACTTATTCTGTCTTTTGTATTTAACTGAAAACATAAAAAATAACGAACACATGAACAGTTTGCCGAATATTGCTTTGCCAAAGGAGTAAATGCTAGTAATCGCCAGCATTATTATCATTATTATTATTATTATTATTATTATTATTATTATTATTATTATTATTATTATTATTATTATTATTATTATTATTATTATTATTATTATTATTATTATTATTTGAATATGAAAACTTCCAAATGCACTCCCCCCTCTCTCTCTCTCTATGAATCTACGAATTCATGAACGTAGGAGATTTTTTTGTGTCATCCCACTATATATCTGGGCTTACGAATAATGGTAAAATTAAGTAAAAATGACGAGGAGATGCGTGTGTGAGAGACTTAATTTTCTTAGATAGTGTTATTATAGCAGAATAATTACTTCGATCAACTGTAAATATTTCAAAAATAATTTGATTATCTCTTGGTGGTTCGCCGTTTCGCTTAGTTTCTATAATACATTAATTTCCATTCACCGGTACGTGAATGGCAGAGTTCATGTAAATGGCCTAGCTAGCCATTTGTTTTTGCAGTTCTCTACTGTACTCATTAAAATCATCTTTCGTGTTTTTATCATAATTATGTATTATAATGATTTAATCAATTTGAAGAAAAACACAAGTTAAATAATCAGCTTATCAAAATTAAAAGGTGAACGTGAATCGCCACTAAAAGCACGGAACACAATTTTGTAGAGGACACACGTGGATGTGAGTAGTTTATTCATTTGGGCAATAAACAGCTGTCTGTAGTAAACCTTAAGTAACTTCAAAGGGCACATATATGCATTTTATGTGATATGAAACCTGATCCTCTAGTAAAGGTCATCTTGCGGTGTCTCTGAGGCAATATTTGCCCCAAGGTTTAATCATTTCACCTTCTAAATATGGCAGCCTTCGCAAAGATAACGTAGTTAAAGCCTATGTATTTTTGGATTTTTATAGATCGCTATCCGGTCGCGTGCTTGGCAGTGTGTGGTGGTTTTTCACCCTTATCATTGTATCTTCATATACCGCTAATCTTGCCGCCTTCCTGACATTTGAGAAGCTGACCGTGCCCATAAATTCCGTAGATGACCTTGCTGGCAACAAGCATAATATTAAATATGGACTACAAAAAGGAGGGACAACGGAGACGTTTTTTAGAGTAAGTCAAGATATTTATATCAAGCCTCCAGAACACTTAATCTTTGTTGCCATATGGAACACTTAGGATGTCTTCTTTGTGGACATAACATGAATTTTATGGAATCGATTGTTAATGATGTTTTTGTTTGTTTTTTTTTTTTGTTTTTTTGTTTTTTTTTGTTTTTTGTTTGCTTCCCAATAGGTTAGAATTTGTCTGCGTTTATTAGATTCTGTAACGTTTGATAAGACTTATTTTGGTCTTGAGATTCCTTTGCTTTTCCAATATATGTCGTATAAATGTCATAATCAGGCGGAAAAATGAAATGAAAAGTAAAACGTGTTTTATTCTGCCTGACAAAAGAATCGTCTCTTTTAGGCTTTGTTCACATTCCTTTGGAACTTATTAATACCATGAGAAAGCTTTCCACATAAACTTATGGACGGGTCGTCAAGTTAGTAAAAATAGATATAAACTTTTGCTACGATAATAGTTAAGAAAATATCGATTTGCCTTACTCTACATTTTACGTAATATCCGTGAATGTACCAAGCTATTATGTCAGAAACACTATCATTTAGTATCATGTTGCGAAAGGTTAATATTATGGAATGACATCTGAATCGGTAAATTTATACCTTAGTCTATCATGAAGTAGATAGCAAATATTGTCTATTATCGCTTGCACATAAATATTGAAAATTCTAACCGCTCTTTAACCAGCACTAACAACTATTAAATGTATTTTTCTGCCTGTGTCTCTGTGTGTGTTATTCCGTAATTATTTTAGTTGGAAAGCTTTTCTAAGAATTATTGTGAGAGTCACATATATTGCTCTATTTTCAAAATTTGTCAAGTAACGTCTATCACGTTTCGTTCTAGACTCATTATATTTTAACGTAGCAAGTATATCAAATTAGATAAACAAGTTTAATTTCGGACACATTTAGAGGCTAATATCTAGCAAGCTGTAATTAGGTATGTTAATGTGATTCACAAATTGCTGTTTTTTGTTGTTATTTTCAGGATTCTAAGGTTGATCCATACACAAAAATGTGGAAGTTTATGCAGGAGCATGCAGACAGCGTATTTGTCTCAGACTCAAATCTGGGTTGGGATAAAGTCAAGAATGAGAAAGGCAAATATGCATTTCTGTTGGAATCTGCCATGAATAATTATTACAACCAAAGAAAGCCTTGCAAAACAATGAAAGTTGGACGAAACCTTGACCAGAAAGGATATGGAGTTGCTACACCGAAGGGTTCAGATTTAAGGTATAGGGTAACCACTTTAGATTTCTTTATTTAGTTTAATTTGTTTCCAGTTTGCATTACATGGTAACATTGTTAGAGTTCACTTAAATACGCGCTAATTTATGTATGTATGGGAAATGGTGTCAAATTGTCCAAATATTTCTCATCGGAATGACTCTACGTGGTCAACGGTGTTTATGGGATCACATGGTAAATGCTGTGTTAAATGGGTCTGTAGGTTTAATATGGGAATGACTAAAATTAAGTCATAAGCGGTTTTGATGTAAAAGGTGTATGCAATTAAAAGTATTAGTGGGGGCAAAACTGTGTAGATTGAGAAGGGAAAATTTTGTCTTTGTGATTCTTATTGGGGGCCTCTATGAAAAAATATAATGGGTCGTACTGGAGGTGTAGTGTCAAACGTTTTAGACATTATCTATATGTTCGAAAACTATCCAGCACCTGTATTATTAATGTAATCCAATATTCCAATTATACAATCAAGCAGCAACTTTTTGTATACCATCCCATTACACCAATATATGCACGCTTTTGTAATCACTATCCTAAATGTACGAGAGTCTTTGAGATGAAATTAACATGGATACAGCTCTCTACGAACTATTATCCTTTCAAACAATCCCAAACGTCATTTATAGTGTCTAAACAGTTACGCCAACTACAAGAAGGAAAGGCTGTGATGAATAAAAAGGGAATACGTCACACAATCATTCTATCCAACACAACAGGTATGATATTCAACACACTATAAACACTAACCAATAGTCAATCCATACCGTTTAAAATCCATGCACCTAGTGTAAGCCGAAAGTGATATGATCTAAAGGATGGAACGAAATAACACTACTATCTAACACACCATCAATACCATCCATCACCCATGCACACTATCAAATATGCTCTACATAGTGCAAAACAAAACTCATACCTACTACCATTGTTAAAGGTAGAAGACAAAAAGTAATGGGTACAATCACACAAATATACAATCCCTCAAATCACCTATACATTGCAACACGCAATACACGCTAACAAAATCTCATTTTCCCAACATAGAATGGAGTACTTAAATCAGTGCCTGCTTAAGTAACTGATCGATCGAATATTAAACTCTAGGCGAAAAGACCTTTTTATGGCATGTTCTCTTCCCTGAATAAATGTGGAAATTTTCAAACACATCACAGACATCCTTTTATGGGACAGCAATCAACAATAAGACTGACTTAAAGAACGACAAAATTAAATACGGATAAAACAGTCAGGCTTCTCTAAATAGATTGCATATGGCATTCGTGACATGCAAAAAGAAAACTTCAAGACATCATGAATTTGTGCAATACGTTAGACCTGTATCCACAAGTAGTTTGCAGAGTTTTAGTGTTTCGAAGACCGGATTTCCCTGGCAGAAAATACGTTTACTTGTATTATGATCAATTACATTTTGATGATATTATTAGTATCACAGAATTTCTAGGATACATTTAAAATTGCTAGACATGTGTCAAAGTAATTTTGCAGATGGGACCTGCATATTTATTTCCGAGTAAGATGCCAGTTTTGTTCAAACCATGCCTTACCGAAGGAAAGGATCTAATTCATTGGTCTTCTCGGAAGAGAACCTTCGTCAGTAGTACATGTTACGATCCATATTGCATGAAACTAGTTGAACAGATACAAACTGCTTGGACGTTATTGAGACTGTACTTCACTTGTGGATCACATTTAAACCAATGTCTCAAGGGCACTCGTTTGTTCATAAAGAAACGAATCCGTCTTTGTGTCTGGATAAGTGTACACAAATGAATTCAAACATAGAACACTTTAGATCGAATACCCATGTCAGCCTTACCTCTCCATCAGCCGTCGAAATTCAGCCACTGGGTGATTAACTTGCACGACAATGCAGACAATTTGATCCAACATGCTAGAAATGGTGCATAAATTTGCTTTGCCGAATGTTTTGAAGTGAAAGACAGTGAACGTTTTAGCATATGTTGTTTGGTTAGCCAAGTAATGCCATATACATGTACGACATGAGCAACTTTCGTTGGAAGAAAAAAAGCATATTGTTGTGTGCTCGTTGTATCAGCGTTCATGTTCTGTTAGGTGATGTCGAAGAAAAAAAAACTTTGATTTATACGAAGACTTTATTACTGGTATTGAATTTTCCATTAGACAAAGTTTACTTCAACAAAGTAGAACATATCGTTACAAGTAAAGCACATCGTTCCGTCAGTCCCTATGCCTATTATGTGATCTAATCTAAACCTTCAAGTGTAAGTTTCAATTCCATGTGCTAGCCAAACAGTTATAACACACTTAGCGTTGTTATGCATACGACAATGCACGCAAACACTTATTAAAGACTTATTTAACATTTAAAAGCCTACCACTCGCTAATAGACGGAATTTGGTATGAACATTGTTTCACTACTTGAGTCAAGATTGGAAGTTAGTCATTTACGCGTTCACTTTGGCGTCTCCCTGCAAAAACAATAAACAATATTCTTCACAAAATCATTTCTTTCAAGCAGTATTCAACATTACTTCTTATAAATCTCTTCTTCTAACCGAATTTGTGTGTACATCGTATAACATCATTTGCGAAAAGGTGCAGAAATTCGTACTTCAGTGTTGTGAGCCAGTTTCAAAGAATTCAAAAATACTTACTCTGAGGTCGACGCCTCCGGTGGCTTACTGGTTATCGAGTCCGCATCTAATTGGGATGGTAGTGGGTTTAATCACCGTCCGAGTCATATCAAAGACTTATAAAAACTGATACTAAAAGCTACCTCGCTTGACTCTCAGTATTAAGAGGTTAGTGCTATGACTAGTTCGCCTGGTGCCAGAATATTCTTACTTGATGGGAAATCATTTTACAAGTCTGCAGAATGATGCCCCCGTGCTAAAACTCACTAAACTGTCTCAAAATTGCAAACTTTGTAGCGATATACTAAAAAAAATCGTTAGCAGTAGGTTAAAACCTCCAAATCATACAAAAATCCCACTTACCTAGAGGTCGCAGCATTCAACATGAAGTTAAGGTACTTAACGAACATCATGTTTAGAAATTGTGGATTATTATAAGCAATCAGCGTAACTGTGCTTATTTAAAAGATATGTTGCTAATCATTTGCCAGTTTAGTTACGACTGTCGAATAATCACATGGTCTTTACTATTGGTTTGCTTTTCCATTTGGGACTCGATCTTGAATTCGTTACAATGCATCAGTTAGATTGGAAAACAACATAAGTATGTAATTCGTATATAATAAGAAGGACAAAATTCGTACATAGGAAGGACAAACTTGGGAACAATCTATGTATGTCTTGGAAGTCATTATCAGCTTAAGCCAAATAAATATCCTTTTCGATATCAATCCTTTATACTTGCAGGCAGCCGCTTAATATAGCAATTCTTGAACTGCGGGAGTACGGAGATTTATTGAAGCTGGAACAGAAATGGTGGATTAGCAAAGGACAGTGTCACTCTGGGGATTCGGGGGTACGTGGCTCGAATAATATTATTATTATTGTAATATGTTTTACTCTCACAGGTTAAATCTCTCTTTGTCTCTTAATTTGAGATACATCTATTAATCCACATATACATGCATGCATGTATGCATGCCTGCCTGCCTGCTTGACTACCTACATACCTTCCTTCCTTCCTTCCTTCCTTCCTTCCTTCCTTCCTTCCTTCCTTCCTTCCTTCCTTCCTTCCTTCCTTCCTTCCTTCCTTCTATCCTTCCTTCCTTCCTTCCTTCCTTCTGTCCTACCTACGTACCTACCTACATACATACCTACATACCTACCTACCTACACGTATATGCAAATCTGTAAAGTATATGCAATTAAATTGATTGCGTGTAAGGTTTAAAATTAGTTTAAACTATTGTATCATTACGTTTTATTGTAATTATTGTTTTCACGTTATTGGATGTTTTTGAAGTAAATTATGTTTATTGATGTAGTAAAACTATTACAGAAGCATTTCGTTTAGCTCACATCGAGTGATAATGATTGGCTATTTCCAATGTCATTTCGGCTCACGTGCCAGCCATGTGTTAAAATCGTTTTCCCATTATTGGTGCTTATTTAGTGCTAAACAGGCGTACGTGATAAATGTCTTGTATTAAATGACCACGTGACCTATTGCATGATCTAAAGTTATGGTTAAGACACGTTTATAGTGAGTCAGCCGTAAAAAAAATACTTTTCAGTTCAGAGGTATTGAAGTTGATGATAGATGAGTTTCTTTTTAATTATGTTCTTGGGATTTAATAATTAATATTCTAGACAACTGCAGAAGTATTTCATATTTATAAAATTCTTGGGCAATGATTTTTAGTGGAAATTCTTTGGAAATCTAAAGCCTGAATATTCTTCCTGTTTCACATTTACAACGTGGAACTTTTGACACTTTAATATTACATTCATCCCGCGTCATCGTCCGCGATCTTTAAACTTCACCGGGATTCAAACTTTGATTTATTTAGGACAGTTTAGTGATATGACTTCTATTTTTAGATTGCAGGATTAATTTTCGTATTATAATCACTATATGTAAGTCGTTTCTATTATTTGTATTGTGTTTTCTAGGAAAATAAATTTATATTTGTTAAAAGTTACAAAGCTTGTTGACTTCACTCTTTTCTCTTGTTATTTTTGTACGAAGCTGCACGTATTAATGCTTACATACATACATACATACATACATACATACATACATACATACATACATACATACATACATACATACATACATGCATGCATGCATGCATGCATGCATGCATGCATGCATGCATGCATGCATGCATGCATGCATACATACATACATACATACATACATACATACATACATACATACATACATACATACATACATACATACATACATACATACATACATACATACATACATACATACATACATACATACATACATACATACATACATACATACATACATACATACATACATACATACATACATACATACATACATACATACATACATACATACATACATACATACATACATACATACATACATACATACATACATATGTACACACATACATTCATACATACACATATATCAACTTTGTTTAGTGGTTTGTTTTCCTTTTATTTGTAATTATCGATTATAGAGGATGACTGATCACGGAGTAATAGGCAGGATCAATCAAATATTAAAAACAAGAAGTTAATAAATCTACTAGTTACGAGCATGTAATTAAATTGCTTGTATGATGGTGTTTAAGTTCTTTGCTATTTTAATTTAGTTTCATTACATTTTATTTTAACGATTATTTCCACGGGATTCAACATTTTGTTATAAAGTATATTCTCTTTGTAAAGAAATTAAACGTATTTTGTTTGCATTATTTTTAGCTGACTTCGTTAAGACACATGGTAAAAATGAAGAATGAATGGTTGGGCTGCATAAAGGTCATATATTCCTCAGTCGCGTTATCACCTTTTGTCATGAACGTTTTCAATTATTTATATTTGAATGAAACTGTCCGGACACACGTGTCAATTGCATTGTAATAAGTGACCATGTGACTTATGTATTTTGCCTGAATGACGTTTGATTGGGTTATGATACTCAATATCACTGTTTTTATATCTGATATCAGCAGTATTTTCTGTTTTTGCCAATTTTGAATTATTTGTTATTTAAGAATAAGTTATATTCTCTGGAAAATAAGTCCTTCGTCTTCAAATATTTGAAGAAAGACATTCAGTTGAAATGATAAAGAGTGCTAAGTCCGTAATATTCTTTTGGGATTCATGATATTCAACTTCTTTTGACAATTATTTCGTGATATACAAAACACAACCTGGACGTTTTGATACATCAATATGTCATTCATCTGACGTCTTCGTCTGCTAGCTTTGAACTTCGACGGGTTTGGAATTAGGATTCATTTATGAGATTTTATTGATAGCGCGTGCGTGTTTGGATTGAGATTGTTGTTTTTGGATAATATTAACAAACTGTAAGTCCTTTTCTCATATTTACTGAGTTTTCTAGGGAATAACTTTCTGTTGTTAAAATTTACGAAGCTTGTTGGCTTCACTCTTTTCATTGTTACTTTTAACTAGCAGAGGTTTGTGGCACAACTAAATATCTGAAAAAGATTCATCGAATAGAACAATACAGTCCCCCTTGCATAGGATATCATAAATGTTACGAATTAGGTAAGCAAATAAGCTTTAAATGACGTGTTGTAGTATAATCCTCTACCGTAACATAAATTATCACACAATTCGATAAAGCGATTATCAGTTCCCATTATATAAATACAACACATTTCAAGACAAAGTCGATTGAACTGCCATTACCGGATATGTCTTCTTAGCCTATAAATGTCGTTTTGGTCACCCTACAAAACAACAATTCTTGCTGGTCATGGTCAACTTGAAGTTGAACGCTCATATTGTCCTTGGCCTGCTCGTACATCGCCGCCATTAAAGGCCTCTCTCAGTTGTGTTAGCTATTCTGCTTTGACTTTATATTCATTCTCTGCCCTTAGAGCCAAACCGTTTTCTTACACCCCATATTACGTGTTTCTCAACGACTCGCAATTACGCGTCCTTTAGAGAATCCCTAGGAAGATCTCACCCATACCATGGAGTCAGAACATTTCGCGGACACAAAAATTGAGCTTTTATATGGTATAATTCAGTTTGGAAACC
>JAEAOA010002067.1:170000-195000 GCA_016746295.1 Potamilus streckersoni
TCTGAATTAAATAGTTCAGTGAGTCATGAACAGTTCAAACCACATAAACGATGCGGAGAATCTAACTCATAGGCGCTGATTCTGAATATATTTCTTATAGACGAAACTTTTAGTTGGGCTATCATATTTATAATCGGTCATTTCCTAGATAAAGAGGAATGTTTCTTCCTCCAAACAACAAGCGTAGATTAATATTTTGCTTCATGTTTTCCTTCATCTTAGACATAGAGCCATTTTTAAAGCTTCGAATGGATTATGTATTATGTATCTCTAGGTATATTTTTTGATATATATATATATATATATATATATATATATATATATATATATATATATATATATATATATATATATATATATATATATATATATATATATATAAAGACACTGTGTCTAGCATGAAGACGTAGACATGATAAGCAAAATATTTAGTGGTTACATTAATGTACTTTGCGCCTATTTCTAAATGGTTGAGAAGCATTTAATTTGAGGTCTACTTTTTTAATAACCGGTGGATTATTAGTAAAAGACTAGAGAAGTAGTTATATATAAGACATTGTGTCTAGCAAGAAGACGTAGACATGATAAGCAAAGTATTTAGTGGTTACATTAATGTACTTTGCGCCTATTTATAAATGGTTGAGAAGCATTTAATTTGAGGTCTATTTTATTTTAATAACCGGTGGATTATTAGTAAAAGACTAGAGAAGTAGTTATCTCAGTGTATGAATCGTGAGTCTTAAGTACGCCATAATTATCGTGTTCATATCATTCATAGACATTACATGAAAAACGTTATAGGACTTCTTGTTGATTCGACGCAACCATAAATACTATTTCAATGAAAAGTGAGAACGGACAGGTCATGTAGATTGAAATTCACACTTATATAAATCCCGAATATTAAGCAAACACCAATGTCAACACGATTATTAATATATATGCATCATTGATAGAACCTATAGATATATTTCTAGGTATTGACACATTTAATATGGGTAAACAAAAGCAATGAAAATCAAATAGCTTTACACTTACATTTCACCACTTCTCTGTTGTCTTTGGTACCAGAAGTTTTAATTCCGTTGCCTCAGATATAATTTCCTTATTCTATCAGTAGCCATTTGGACTGCTAGTGAAGAGCTTATTGCGTAGACTCAGAATTATACAAGGTGGTGGAGCTGCTAATACGTTGTTCGACTGCAGAAAGTTTAACAACAATTTGTATTCTATTCTTTCTTTTAATGCGTCAAAATGTTTGTCCTTCTCATGACGTTACATGTTCATAATTTGTTTTAAAATATGTATTTTAAAAAGCACTTCATTACAATAGAGAAAAATAGAGACTTATTTATCACTTTTATATGTAGACACTTCAAGACGTCAAACTATAAGGTTTGACTCGTCATGTTAGCTGTGCAACCGTAGTTGTAAGTAGTGAATGGGGGTACTTTAGCGACATTGGAGTTATTAAAATATGGCCTCCGGCACTTTGGCTACAAGACTTTTGGCGCGAAATGGCACAGCCGCGGTACTATAGCGGCAATGGGAATTTTGTATTAGCACACTCTGGGCTGGTATAGGGACAAGAGAAATGGCTCAGGTGGCATGACGTCACGGTACTGGATACTTGCCAACATTGTAGCAACGTGAAAGTACTGTGACGTCAAGCATTCGTCAAGTAATGTGACATCAAGCGTTCGTCGTGTTGGTGAATGTAGTGGAATGTATGTTCTATAAGTTATACAGGCAATTTGTTTTTGAAAAATATAATCTTTTCGAGGCATGGAAAGTGGCCCTGAAAATGGCCTTTGGTTTCTTCTTTTTCTTTTATTGTCTGCATTTCTTCCACCATTGACTAACTTTCTCTAAAATTCCTCTCTTCTTCTTTCCTACTTCTTCTTCGTATGGCATCCAGTCTGGATGTCCCATATCTCTAAACTTTTTTTGTATCTTCATCCAATTTTCATTCTGTTTTTCAAAGTCTTTTTTCTTTTTTCGGTTTTCTTTCTCCTTTCTTTCTTTTGCCCAGGTCTCCTTAATTTTCTTGATCTTTTATTCCAGTATTTGTTTGATATTGTCTTCACCTTTTTTCATGTGATCTACTCCTTTGTTTCACAAAAGGCCACTCCATTAAATGGAAGATATCTTCCATATAGCATCTCGCTTTGATAACATCATCCAGAATTTGCTTCAAGGTTCCCACTTTGAAGTATTTTGAATTGACGATTCCTCGTATCTTGTCTACTTCTTCTATGGTTGTCAATTGAAATTGATAACTTGTTACTCTTAGTTTCTTTATCAAGTCCTCGGTACTTGTTAACGTCCATTCTTGGTTAAGTTTGTACAGTTCGTGCACTCCATCCACGATCCAATACCAAGTATCTCTTAACTGAGTAAATAACTCTAGACTTCCAGTCATTTCGTATTCGGTGTATAATAACACGAATGGTGAACACTAAGGTTTTATATACGTAAAGCTCAGACGTAAATGGAAACATCCCTTGAACTCACTTCACATATGATATACCATCTTATCAACGAAAGGAGCAGCACAAAACCCAAAATATACCATCTCATCAACGAAAGAGAAGCATAAAACACACCCTATACCATCTCATCAACGAAAGAGAAGCGCAAAACCCCAAAATATACCATCTCATCAACGAAAGAAGCAGCACAAAACCCAAAATATACCATCTCATCAACGAAAGGAACAGTATAAAACACTAACTTTACCATCTCATCAACGAAACGAGCAGCAAAATCACACCCTAAACCACCCCATCAACGAAACGAGCAGCACAAAACCCAAAATATACAATATCATCAACGAAAGAGGAGCATGAAACACACCCTATACCATCTTATCAACGAAAGAGAAGCGCAAAACCCCAAAATATACCATCTCATCAATGAAACAAGCAGCACAAAACATATCATATACCATCTCATCAACGAAAGAAGAAGCACAAAACACACCATATACCATCTCATGAACGAAACGAGCAGCACAAAACCTAAAATATATCATCTCATCAACGAAATAGAAGCATGATACACACCCTCTACCATCTCATCAACGAAACGAGTAGCACAAATTATACCATATACCATCTCATCAACGAACGCGCATGCAAACACACGCACGCACACACAAACACATCTTTATTGAAGTGAGTGTTTATAGTTTCACTTCACTATATTCACACAAATTGGCAAAATGGCAAATTGAATAGTATTTCTTTTCTAGAGATTTGGTTAGCCCTGAAAAGGGCTATTTTTAACTCCAAAGACACCTGGTTTATGCTGACATCTTCCAGGACGAGCACCGCACAAACATCGTCGGCTCCAGTCATTCTCCCAATTTATTCCTATGACTTGCAGAGCAAACGGAGCTTGAGTGGCTTCACTATCCGACTCCTCCGCTTGTGGAATAGTGAAGACCTGCTGTACCTCTTGTCTTTGGGACCAGAGTAGGGGATGAATAACTGGTCTCATTTCCTGAGGCTCTGGTCTTTGTGGTGCAACTGCTGCTGCTGCTTGCTGCTACTGGAGGTATCCTCACCTCAGGTAGCAACTCACACACAAGTTTTATCATGGTGTGCAACAGGAATCCTCGCTGGTTATCTATCTCCTCTTCTTTCTTCTTTGTATCCTCCTCTTCCTAAAGTTTCATTTTTTTAAGTCAGTTTGTCCAGGAGATGTCTGGCATATTCCAGGTGCATTTGGAATTCCGAGAGTTTTTGTAGTCTACTATTACTCTTTTCTTTTTAAATGTTGACGAGTCCACAATGGTAGGTAGACTGACGTGTGCTCGCGTTTACATCCTTGGAGGACGGACGTGCATGAAAACATCCCTTTGTTCCTATTTGTTTTACCATGAGATAAAACGCACGGATTTAAAGGAAGTTCTCACGTTAACTTTTTTCCTCTTTTGACTTACAAATAAAGACAGAATTATTTGTATGTTGCTGAACAAGACAGAGAGAAAAGGATGGTATTTAGTTTTGTTTTGTTTTGTTTTGTTTGTTTTTTACTAACTCAAAAAAATTGAAGTGTTTAAAATCACACTTCTAAATTTTTTAATTTTTGTGGCAAATGAAAGAAGTATATCATTTCGAGAGTCTTGGGTAGCCCTGAAAAGGGCTGATTGTTTTTTTTTTTTTGACGGAGAGTAATGGTAAACTTTGTTGAATTTTACTGTCTAAGATTGTGACCTCGTCTGACAGCAGGCTTTCCTATAAAATAAGGTCTGCTTCTGCGAAAAGAGAAAGAGAAGTCTTTGATGTCTTTTCGACAGTCCACAAATCCTTTGCCTGGTTCTTGCTGCTGATATTGTTGATGTTGCTGATGCTGTTGCTGCTCTTCTCTTTGCCTCTTTTGAAGTCTGTATTTCTCAGTCCATTCTTCTTTGTCTTTCTCAATTTCCTCTCTAAAGACATTCTCTATGAGGTCTTGGGCTATAGATAGCATCCTGACATTCTCTATCTCTTCAGGCTTCGGTATCAGGTTTAGCCTGACACGATGTAACTGAACGTAAGCTTCATTAAGTTTTGCTAGTCTGGAAGGCATCTTCGTAGGTTCACGAGTCAACAGTGAATAGTCAGACTGGAGACCCACTCGCTTTATATGGTACAAGAGCGGACGGGATAGAAAACATTCCTACTGAGTTTTAGTTATTGAAAAGTGAGGATAGCTCATGTCATTAGGAGGGATAGAGAGAAAGTCAAAGAGCATATATTCAAACTGTGGTTTTTTTTATAACTAAACAAACGACAAAGACGTTTTTTCTTCAAAATACAACATTTTTTATTCAACTAACAATGAACAGAATTAACAAGAAACAAGGAACAAACAACAATTCAATTGAAAATCAAATCACTTTTGACAAGGTTGACAACGTTGTGAAATCATCTGAGATTTCCATTGATTCATGTCATGAGGCCATCGATGTACACTACGTTTTCTAGTTAAAGACAAAAGATAACCATAACGGTCACAAAACCATCGATCTCCTTTATCATCATTTCTAGAAGAGTCACGATCAAAAAAGGTGACTAAATATTCTAAAGAATGTGCCAGACTGCGATGATGAAGAAAATACACACAATATTGTCCACACGCCATGGAATCGTTGCTATGTAACTTCACATTATTGAATCGTGTCGTCTGGGCATTTCTTCTCATAAAGTCAATGATATCGTCTTCCAAAGGTGGTAATCTATACGAATCAAAATACTCCACACAATTGACTTGAGGAAAGTACACGGCTACCCAGTGAGTTGCTGGAAGATGGTTGTCGTCTGTGTTGATGACATAAGCTTGGTGGTCTTGACTTTTGCGATGAGGGAGTTCATCTTTAGCACATACCACATGATTCCAAGAAGCAGTATACGAACTGTTATTCAAAAGGTAATAAAGTTCCCAGGTATCCATTTTTCTGCTTGTTTTGTTTCTCTTGTTTTTTCTTCGCAGGTGATGATAAGTCATCAATTCAATTCTGACTTTTTGCTTGAAAAGTTCTGACAAGTAACCGTTTCTTCGCCTGGTTTTCCAACTCTGGGCTAAGAGAGCTTCGATGTGATAGATCTCTCGAGTAGTCAGTGGAGGACAGGAATGATCACGCAAGCCTTTATACTCGTCCAATTTTTTTTTCTTGACTCATTATGAGACATTTATCGTGCTGAATTTGACTGGGATCATCGTTTTGACATCCATTGCAATCTTTCTTGACCAATTCCGTAATTTCGTCAGCCAAGTGTTTAGCAAAACAGGAGACTAAATGTTGTTCTTGTTCTGCCATCTTGACTTCACGACCTCGTTTTCTTTGTCTTCGTCTTTGAATTCGGTTTTCACGGTATCCTCCCATTCCATTGATTCTTCCACTTTCAAAGAAGGATAGGTGTCTCCCATTGTGTCTAATAGTCTAGAATAACTTCTCTCAAACTGTTCATTTCTATGGTATTATCGAATTCAGCATATAGGATGACGTTCACCGTGTCTTCGAGACCATCTGCTCGTCGAAACTGAAGTTCCACACGCAATTGACCAGATTTTATAGGGTGGAAATATCCGTCGTCACTGCCTTGGTCTGGAGTGAAATCAAAGGCCCACAAAGCGTAAACTCCAGCATAATTGTCGTACGAAATACCATGACTGGTGTTGGTTCCTAGTTGTCCAGTAACTTCGTACAGGGACAAGTACGATCTCAAGTAATTCTTCTGATCAAAGTTAGGTTCAAAGGGTCTGGTACACAGAGTCTTGCCATCGCGACTGATTTCAATCTTGGACACAATGCGGACATCAACGAGGAAAGGATTTTCATTGTGAGTTCCGTTGAAGGCTGTATTCTTAACGATGCCAATGGTTAAACGTTTGGGTAACTGTCATTAGAACAGATGGTCTTCGATCTTGGATCGGAGTCCACGAGCAATAGTGAATGTTTTCACTTCTACACGTCGTACTTGGCAGTGGTTCTGCTCAAGGTGTGACTGATATCGTTCCTTGCTTTAGGTAACACTTCTACGCGACGCACGTAAAGCCTGGCTTTTTGAATTTTGGTTTTATAGTTGGCATCATCTGCCATTAAATGGAAAGCTGTACTGCTACTATTGAGTCTCAGACGAATATCCACTCCGTTCAGCGAATACTTCTCCTGCAACCACATATCCAAATGCAACCGATCCATCAGTTCTAAACTATGAGCTCAAACGATTTTCTTTCGACGAGCATCAAATTCTTTATTGTCTTCATCTAGTTCGTCGAACTTTTTTGGTGTGTCAGGTTTCCATACCACGCAAGCATCCAGATGAGTGTTCTTGGCCTCTTTTCCGTACGTCAAGAGATTTGCTAGGTAAGCTCGGTTAGGGTAAGAGTCCATGCTACTGCTGACCAGTTTGTTATTCAAGTACAAATCCACTTCGCTAAACAAGGAATGCATGAAATTGTTGACGAGAGCTACTTTAGTATTTGCTTCCGGATTGGTACCGTCGGGTTTTTGCACTTTGATTTTCATATACAAGTAACTGCTATTCAGATCGATGTAATCTTCGGGTTGTCCTTAGATTTCAAACTCGATGGGAGCGGAATCTGTCAAAGAGGAGATGGGATGAAATTCGACCCATTGGGATTCCTGCATGGTCATCATAGTGGGTGGCATGGCAAACAGATCCAGTTCCGACTTGGAACAGGCACAAGACTCTCGGTGCATCATTTTCGGTTGTTTGTTTACAATTTAATAATCAAAAACGTCTAAGTCTGGAACAGTTTTTCTTTTCTTAGTCTTTCTAGATTTGAGAGTATGAAGTCCTTTGAAAGGGTGTTTTCGTCGTCTTTTTCTACATTGTCCTTGTTGCATACTCAGAGAAGCAGGAATGCCTGACTCTGCAGCAAACGTGGCATTTATAGGATTTTCTCGTCGACCCAAAATATCTTTACCTGTTTGAAGCAAAACATTTTTGCCTGCTCGTAAGTAAGCTTCTTTGAGGTTTTGTTTGTCAATGATGACATCGTGGAGAAATTCTTTACCGTGTCAACTCAGCATCTTTCAGGGCGTGCAATCCCCGTGTCACCATAGGCTTTAACACGGGAACCACTCCTCGTAGGACCGATTTGAGCATATCACCTAAACCATGCCCTTGTTGTCGAGCGACTCCTTGGTACACATGATACATGACTGACAAGAAGTTTTTTTAGAGTACTCTTTTTCGAAAATGGAGTTTCAAAGTGAATTTCTCTTGGGTGAATGGAATATCTTGTCCCTGATCTCCTTTTATAATAATGTTGACAGTGTCAAAATACAACTTACTGACAAGCAAATAGTGAGGATGTAGACATTCGCGGTGAACGTGATAGGTGTTTCCACCTTCTTCGTCAGCAGCCGTGGCAGAATCCACTTTGAAATGAATGACACGCAGTAACGGTACAGAGGTGTGTCCCACTACGTTGTACTCCACTACATCGCAGTACACAAAAATCAAATTCAATTCATGGTCCATTACTACGGGCAAATTAAAATGTTTGGCAAAATCCAAATTGTTACCTATGGTCAGCATTTTCCAAATTGTTACCTATGGTCAGCATTTTGGTTGGATGATTCTTGATCATTTCGAGGTTCCCACCTAAAATGTGATACAATTCAGGACAAAATGTAATGGCAAAGACTTTGTCATGTGAAACTTTCATCAGGAGGCGACGAACTATTTTGTGGTATTCAATCTTGACACTCTTTTTAGTTTTCTGCAAGGCTTTTTCAACCATGACATTGAACCTGTTAGCAAGTGTGTTCACCAAATATTGACCGCTAAAATAATAACCTGAATGAATTTTTAACATAAAAGTGGTTCGATTAGTGACAAGATTCTTTATTTTCGGAAAGTCAACTTTATCACTGCGTTTATCCATGACTTTTTGTACTTGATCGTCTTCAACTTCTATGGACACAGTGTTTTGAGTTTCAACGATGCCTTTGATTTGTGTAGGGTGAATCATTTCTACCAAAGCCACTTCCCAATGGGCTTCATCATCAAATTGAACAGCCTGATATAATTTGGCCGTGAAACAGCACAAAGTGTTTTTGGGAAACACCTTCATGGATCTGTCAGTGGGTAAGGTTAAGTAAAATGGGTTGTTCAAATTCCACAGTTCTAGTGTCCGAGGAGTCATTGGATGTTAGAGGAGTGTCTAAATGAGGATGATTAGGATGAATGTTGGAACTGACATTGGACACCAGACTCCCGTTGTTGTTGTTTCCGTTAGAGGAATATTTTAGGGACGGGTTGACAAGAAGGTAACCAATTCAACTGCTGAGAAAAATGATCCATAATTGTTTGTCTCCTTGTTGTAAACTTAGACTGGCAATGGCTGCACCGATGGCACAATACACCACAAAGATTGGGCAGAATACGACGACTTGCGTTTTAGGCACAGGATCTCCACACCACACCCACACACCCACAAGGGTTGCTTTTGTATATCTTGCTGAGAAGAACTGGGGGAAGGAACGTTCACAGTAGGAACTGAGGCTGTGTTGAAGACCATGATGGTCACTTCCTTTCATAGTCAATGATTTGAGAAGCGTCAATCCAAAAGTCAAAACTTGAGGGATATTCTTTCCAATGTACTTTGACTTCTTTGACACGACGTTTCCCCTCTTTTCGTGTTCTTCGATCGAGAATGCTTTCGATTTCGTACACGTCGTCTTCTTTTTGGGTCACACGTTGTAACTCTGGTAAATAAAACGTTCCTTTTAACACTTCTCCGTTCATATCTTCCAATTTATAGACGGAAGGAAAACGAGCACGCACTCGTTCAGTGACACGAAACAATTCGTTGATCCAGTTGGGCAAGTAACCTTTGTCAAAAGTACGTTTGGTTTTGCCAATGCTTACCGAATCTCCTGTGGCTAACAGTTTATCTTTCGTGGAACTAGTGACTGACGGCGACGTACCAAACAGACCCTCGAAGACGGTCACTTCGTTGTCGGGAATCACTTTTTGAGGGGCACGTTTAATGCTCCGATGGTGAGATTGGTTATACGATTGAACAAGGTGTGGCAAGATGTCGATGTACTTGAGAGTGTGTTGATGCTTAAATTATTTTCACATGCATTCTTTCAAAGTGCGTTGAAAACTTTCCACGATACTGGCTTTATTTTCGGGATTCTCGGTGGTAGAAAAATGAACGTCACGTTCCTTCAATTCTTTTTGGAAAGAATGGTTTAGAAATTCGGTACCTTTGTCGGTTTGCCATCGAAGAGAGTGACGACCACTTTGTTCCAACACCAGTTTGAAGGCTCGCACTAATTCACTGCTCGATTTGGAAGTCAAAGGCACGACCCAAGCAGATTTGGAAAAGACGACGATGACACAACAAATATTTGTAGCCACGATTGTAGGTGGCCAAATGAGAGACATCAGCTAAATCTGCCTGCCATTGATGATCGATACCTTCCACTTGTGTGCGACTTCTTGAAAATTTTCGTCGAATGGGTTTGTGTAAAGTGTGCATAGCTTGTTCTTGTAACCACGTACACTTTTCAGTTTTGTTTTGGCAGCACGATACAATTTTTGAACACCTCCGTAGCCAGCTGGATGACATGGGTCGTAGTAAATGCTAGCTAAGACCTTCTCCATTTTTTCTTTTCGTTTTGTTTTTCTAATAAGTGATCCAATCTTCGCTGATGCTTTTTGCTATGGAGCGAGAGGGTGGTTTGGAAACGTTTTTACGTGTTCGATGTGCCACAGGAGTCGAAGTGGAAGGTAGTTTTGGTAATGGTGTTGGAGGTGGTGGTAAGGGAATGGCTTTGATATTCTTGTCTTTTTTCACTTCTGGTTTCCTTTCTTTCTTTTTTACTTTTGTCGAAGAAGGAGTGGACATCATCTTTTTAACCCAAGCTTTAAGGTCTTCTCGTTGAGTTGTAGGGGAAGGGGCCAACAAAGACGTTACAATTTTACTAGGAAGAGTAGCTGTTGATGCTGTTGGAAAGACTTCTCGTACCTCTTCTTCAGGTATCCGTGGGTTGATTCTGTCTTAACCTCTGAGGTTAGTGTTAGTGATGGGCTTTTCATCAAGACTTCCAAATTTTACAAAGAAGGTACAACTGTTTCGTCTAAAGCTTTTTGGTGAAAGAGTTACAGTCGTTGCAACAATTGACCGTACCGTTGAGATTTTCCGTTTCGGACAAATCGGTACGATCAATCAACGATTGCAATTCGTATTGTAACTGGGACATTTCGGTCAAATGAGGATTGGGAGGTAAATGTGGGGCCCGTTTTTCTTGCCATTGATGGTATTCCATCCATCGTTTGTAAGGGACTAAAATCAGTTTTCGTCCTTCCATTAGATTTCAACGTTCACATCTAAGATCTTTTGACTTCAGTGTCATCCTGTTATCTTCTTGGTTTGTTATGTTGGAATTAGAGCAGGTATAATATGTGCCGCGGCAGTCAAAAAAGGTTTCATTACATTTGTAATAGGTCCTTTCACATGTAAAAATCCTCCACGTTGCACGAACATCATTTTCTTTCGACAAATAGGGATTTTCTTTTGGACCATTTGGCGAAGAAGGTGTCAATGTTCGGCTAAGCATTTTTTCTGATGTGGAGACAATGGTATCGTTCCTATCAAAACATTCAGATAGCATTCGCATATGGTATCGATGACGTCCTTGGAAGCAGTTTGAATGAATTGTTTTCGCATGGGTGGAGGAGCTTTTGGACAGGACAAACATGTCCCAATGTTTGACTAAACGAGGAGGAAGTCCTTTCCTTTTCTTTCCTTTAAGGGTAGAGAAAGAATGTTTTTCCTTGGGTGACATCTCTGCTTGTTCTTTGGCAACGGGACACACATCAAAAATACACTAAAGTTGATGACTTGTCATACGACCATTTATCTTATTTTTTGGTGAGCCTGTCCTTCATCCGTTCAACAATTGTTTCGCCTATCTTTTCAAAGTCAAGAAAAGTACCAAAGAAGAAACATCCCTTTTGGTGGCTTCTCCATTTCTTGGAACGTCTGTGTCTTTTCAGAGAATGTCGCCGATGTTGGAATAAGGGTTTCTTAGGATTAAGTGACTGGTGTTTACGTTTTCCTTTTCCGTTTTGCACAGAAGAACGACGATGGTGACGGTGTACACTTCTTGTTGGTGATTAGCAGCAGAAAAAAGCACTGATGTTAAAATTGACCTCAGGTCTTTTTATACTGGAATGCGTTTCGACTGATTGTCTTTACGTCGTATCAACATGATGACAGGCAACACACGTCGTGGAGGAGTTCGCAAAGGGCTAAATCGAGCCAATTCTTGGTTGGACAAATCCAGTAAACTTTGTAACACGCCTGATTTCTCTTGGACTTTGATTTTTGGGGCAGGTACTTTGTGAGCAGCAGCCACTGCTGCTAAAGAGGAAGAGGGTATTACTGCTGGAGAAGACATTTTTGGAGATGCTCTCTTGTAGTTTGAAACTGTTTTCGGTGGACTTTTCTTTTTCGTTTTCTGAGGTGGTGACTTGGTTTTGGTACCGTGGCTCTTTTTTTTTTTCTGAGGTGGTGACATGGTTTTGCTACCGTGGCTCTTTTTCTTTTTCTTCTGGGTACGTTTGGGAGTGACTTGTTTCTTGGGGACACGTTTGGGTGCATTGGGATCCCATTGTAAGAGGGAACGAATGATGACACCTCCTAGTGAACCACTACCTCCAGGTTTCAAAATGATTTGCTTTTTGGTTTGAGTGTCAATGCAAGGATCGGCTAGTTGCGTCAAGCTACTTTCTTTCTGTCAAAAAACCGTTTGGTTTGATGTGAAATCTGAATGATACCTTGCAGTAATTGACGTGCTGTCACCGTAAAATTTCGTAAGACTTCTTTGAGACTGGCTTCTAAGACACGAGCACGTATTTGTGGATTTTTCTCGCGACTAATGCCATACAAGGCAGGAATCAATTTAACGGGAAGATGAGACTGAAGGGACGTCATGCTGACGATGTGTAACATAATCAAAATAACCATGGTTTTTATACATTTTTGTTTGGTGGTCATGGTTATGTCGACGACGGGGATGTGTAAACGACAGGTCCAAAGTCTTGACACCAGTGGTGAAACAGATGGGTACGAAATCGCAAATAATCGGGGGTAGTGGGTTTCAAATCCACGAGTAAATAGGCGTGTGGAGTTTGAGTAGCATCTTCGTATGCATGAGTTGCCCAAGGTGTTCCTAACTGTTTGGCTAAGACTTCCACTTGCGATTTATCTCTAGGACTTTTAAGCAAGACCACGTAATGAGCATTCAGACTGATGGTACGATGGGCTTTACTTTGTTGAAACAAATTTTGAGTAATGTAAATGACATTGGCATTACGATGATGCCCTTTGCGAGTAAACTACAGTTTAATTTCTTCTTCGTCTTCTCCTAACATGTCATCAAAAATAACCAAATGGGTTTGACTGGGGTCAGACACGATACCGTCGTCTTCGACCTGAATACCTTCCGCAAACACAATGGACTTCGGTATTAAAAAAAGTGAGAAAAATAGCCTTTGGTTATTTCTGTCATGCCAAACGTTTTAGGCATGCGACTCAAAGGCATGACCAAGTAACTCATCGAATCTTTAAACTGCACTTGTCCCACTTGCATGGAAATGATTTTGGTTCCGTTCAAAGTCACTTTAGGACGTTCGGTACTTTCTTCCGTATAGTATCTCAACAAAAACTGTCCATCGTATCCCGAGAATTGTGAGCCATCACAGTGGCATAACAATGACAATCTCCGTAACGTTCGATGTCTTCTTGGCTCCACGTCTCGTTGATATGGTATAAGACCCATTGGGCAAATTTGGTCAATGTGTTAGGCACCCGAAAGATTTTTTCACGTCCTCCAGGAATCTTGCTACAGTGAGGGCAATGAGTTAAGATAGGCTCCTGAATGCATTGTTCGTACGCTCTGTGAGCCACACAGTAATACGGAATGTGAATGCCAGTTTCTTGCATGCATTCGAAATCGAAACAAATGAAATTGCCTTTCTTAAGGCCATCTTTTTCTTCATGTCTAGAATGGTATTTTTGAATGTAGCATTGGTGTTCCAAGTCCACGATTTGGTGACAAATGTGACATCTTTTCTTTCCTGAACAGATGTTTGTCTTGGCACTATTGGCACGAATACCTTGTCCACAAGTAGTGTACAATCTCAGGAATTCACATGCACATTTCCTCTGTGAACCTTGCGTCTTCAAATGTTGTTGGTAACAGGTAGGACTGACAAACGTTCGCTGACAAGCAGAGCAATAAACTCTTGCGTCTAAACAGCCGTAGTCACATTTCTCACAGTAATAACTGTATGACAGCAATGCAGTGATACTGGTAATGCCATAAAAATGTACATCGTGATAATAAACGTGAATGTATTTTCATTCTTTGAAATCATTTCCCTCAAAACAACAGAGGTCCGCGCACTTCTTGAGGGTGCACTTTTAAGGTTTAACGTCGACCCAAGACGTCTTGCAACTTTAGCATTTCATGAATGCCACAGGGCGTGTCTTCATGTAGCCCCGCTTGCTGTAACAGGAGTTCTGCCTCTCTTTGTTGTTTCGCTCGGTCCGATCTTTGAATAGTTTTCCAGGTTCTTTTCCATTCTACAGTGTTGTTCTTGTCGGCATACGTTCGTCTCACTACGATGCACGGTCTAAACACATCTTGTCTTGAGGGTTGTTAATTTGGACGAGGCTCTTTTTTGTGCTGCGAAGGTTGTCTACCAAGAAAACTTTTTTGCCAGGTCCTGTCCCTTCGAGAAGAGAAAAGTGGGTCATAAACAGTGTCGCTTTTCCGTCGGTGATGTGAAATTTGTCGTTGGATTGTTGAACGTGTTGAATTTTGTCGTTAACTTTGGAAGGTGTCAATTCTGATGGACTGCTAATCTCGATCCATACGGGAGACTTCAGATTGTCGTGATAAATTGAAAGTCTCAAACGATCGTCTTCTTTGGCTTGACATTGCTGTTTCAGATTGTTTAACAAAGCCCACACATCGGTGATGAACACCTCTGCTTTCTACAGCCGTACGTCGGACTTGAAATCTTTAATCTTCACCGTGTACGTGTAGGCTGTAGTTCTAAATTTTCTAGAGGAACGTTTGTCCGTCTCTCGAATGTGATAGTAATTTTTAGGGTTTTCTGTTGGTAATTTATTTTGTTTTGGTGTAGACTCGATGGGTTTAGATTCTGGTTCACTCATCTCATCTTCAAAATCAATGTCATGAATTTAAGCCAAGACTTCGGCTACTGTGCGAGGCGATAAATCACGTTTCTGCCTCTTACTTTATTTTTTTCTCACTGAAATCGTGCGATCGTTTCATCTTGATTGCCAAAAGTGAAATGACTACATTTGAAATGCCATGGACCCTATATATTCATGTCAAGTCAGTGCATATAAAAAGGGCTAGTGTCTTCCCTCTCAGTATTCATTTTGCCCTCAAGCTGACGAGTACGATGGAAGAACCCTCACAAATCGAACATCTGATTAGAGCCTTATGAGGTGTCATAGGAAAGTTTTCGTCAGACAATCCAACGGACTATTCATCCTATTTTCGATATAAAAGTCAGGATAATTGATATATCTGTAAGAATAAAGGGCATTGCGCTACAGAATGTCCAGACCGTCAAAAAAACCAGTCTCAAAAAAGACAAAAGTCGAGATACCTGTTATCATTGTAAAGAGGGAGGACATTAGTCTTCAGAGTGCCCTAAGAAACAACAGGAGCAGTAGAAGGAGGAAGAAGAGGAAAAGGAAGAACCCCGAGAAGTTCAGAAAGAGAAGAAAAGGAGAGAACAAAGGGAGAAAGAGGAAGAGGATTTGGAGAAGGAAACTGTGAAAGTGAAGAAGTTCAAAAACAGAGAGAGTGAACCAAACACATACAAAGAAGTCTATGAACATTTTGTAAACAAGTGTTGTGTTCTTTTGTGAATTGAATTGCAAATAGTTGTACCAGAATACACCAGATTGGAAAAACGTAAGTGTCTCCTGGTTTTAATTTTTTAGAATAAGAGTCTACATTTAAACATATACATACACACATAATAGGGTGATACAAGGGATTTTAAGTTTTTATTGATTTTTTTGGCAAAATGAATATTATTTCTTTTCGAAAGTAATGAAAGGTTCTGAAAAGGACCGTTAAGACTTTTGTTTCCTGAGAACAATCTCAAGAATGAGATGCAATTCGCTTTAATTGCTTTATGCCAGCTTGTGGACTTGCTCTTATCAATGATTGAGTAGAAATTACTAATGGTAGTATCTCCGGTGTAGTCACAATGTTAGTCTGCTTGGCTCGGGAAGGTCGTTTTCTCTTCGGACGTAACAAAAAAGTCTGATACATTTCTTTCAGACTTCTTAACTCCGCTAAAATATCCAAGAGTATCGTGACCGTTTGAGTTTCAATGTTTTCCTTCTTTCCTGAACTTGCTTTCTTTTCTACTGCTTCTTCTTCTTCTTCTTCTTGTTTCCTTCTTGCCTCGTCTTCTCGCTGTTGCTGTTCAAGCAGAAATGCTTCTTCTGCCTCTTTCTGTTGCTGTAAAAGTTTCTCTAATTCTTCTTTTTGTCTTTGTCTAAAATCGTCGACGCATGGTAAAGGAGAAATTGGCGAAGGTACTGGTGCAGGTACAAATTCTTGCGAAGAGAGAAAATCTACTAAATCCCAGTTTAAATCAACCTCTTCGGGCAGTGATACTGTGTTCACTTTAGTAGCTGCTGCTATGCCATCACTTTTCGTCTCCGCAGCCGGCGCACCCCAAGTCATTATCTTCTTAGGTTCCGTCATGTTTGACCCAACAATGTCGCATCAATTCACTGCGCACGAACGCTAGTGAACGTATATAAGAATTGTGACGTCAAAGGGAGCTCTCTTCGGATTGGAAGACAGACTCCGCGAAGTGACCGAATTTTGTAACGCGTATTGGGACTGGTCAATTTCAATCCGTTACGATACACTCTTCTCCTATAAATACACACGGGTTACTTCATTCCCTTCACATGTTCTCATCACACACAAAAAAATGAGGGCTAACGTAGAATCATCTACCCTTATATCATCGATGCTGTTTAACCAGGACTATCCCATGTATGTCAGATCATCATGGGCTATTGCCAAGATCACTGATACGGCCTTTTGTAAACGAAGAATTTATGTAGAAAGAAAAGGGTGCTTAAAGATAGTCCTCATTTACGGACCAGAACTAAGACGAAATTTGAGAAAGAGAAGACGATCAGTGAGATGCCCTGTATGTTAACGCACTGGTGTTAACATCATAAACAAAGGTCATTTTCAGGGCCACTTTCCATGCCTCAAAAAGATTATACTTTTCAATAACAAATTGCCGGTATAACTTATAAAACATACATTCCACTATATTCACCAACACGACGAACGCTTGACGTCACAGTACTTGACGAATGCTTGCCGTCACAGTACTTGCACATTGCTAAAATGTTGACAAGTATCCAGTAATGTGACGTCATGCCTCCTGGGCCATTTCTCTTGTCGCTATACCAGCCCAGATTGTGCTAATACAAAATTCCTATTGTCGCTATAGTACCGCGGCTGTGCCATTTCGCGCCAAAAATCTTGTCGCCAAAGTGCCGAAGTCCATATTTTAATGATAACTTCCATTGTCGCTAAAGCACCCCCATTCACTACTGTTATATATCAAATAAGATTTGCCTTAATACGTCCCATCTCTCAGACGCATCGTCAAATTCACACAAAAAATTCAACATCATTTTCACTGGTCCAGCATGAAAACTTCTGCCTTTACC
Source organism: Potamilus streckersoni (assembly GCA_016746295.1). Taxonomy (NCBI): domain Eukaryota; kingdom Metazoa; phylum Mollusca; class Bivalvia; order Unionida; family Unionidae; genus Potamilus; species Potamilus streckersoni. The sequence continues at coordinate 187,299 of JAEAOA010002067.1, forward strand.
TCTACTTTCAGGAACCAGAGCTTATGTACTTTGACGAATCACCTGGAACACAGCATTCCACGTTTTAAATGTATACCAATGCTTTTTGGAATAAGAAATATATGTATTTGTTGCATTTTGTCAATGATGTTTTAATAAAATGTTTGATATATTGTACCTATTAATTTTCGGTAAACATTAATACATTAATATGCAGATAGGGTACCGGTATTTGTTGAATGTCAACTCTTTAGTTTTAGAAAATAAAGAGCCTACTATGTTGCCAAGAGGTACAATCAAAGAATGCTCAGCGGAAGTGGAGATAACCATCAGAACGAAACTTTAAGTGGTAAAATTACTGTTACATTTCTAGTAAAACCTCAGCATTATTTTACAAACACAAACTAACTTAAAACAAATTATTGCAAAGCTGTATTATCAAAAGTTTTAATGACTATAGTGTTGAGCAATCGCAAAATACTAGCTTTATACCTGATGATTTGACTGTATTTATTCCAATCCCGAAGGGTCTGACAGAGGCAGCGGGGTATGGTATCACATTTGTCGAATTTAGGTCGTTTTTCTTGTAGAAAAATGGACCTCACAATGACCTTGCCACTGCATTAGCTGTTACATTAATAAAGTTGCATTTGGGTTAAGTTGAGGTATCTGATTCAATAAATCAAATATATTTTTGCAGGCATTGATCATAGATTCTTGTTTAAATACAAGTCACTATAATAAATTTAACCATTCAGTGTGTGCTGCATCCTATTTTAATGTATATAATATGTATATTATCTAAACTGTGAACAATTTGATTTGCATTCGGTAAAAAATCTCTAATGAAACCAAAACTGAAAATACAACTTTTTCGTTAGTCCAGCCTTGTGCTTTGTAAGCAAATGATGATAAAGCAAACATACATGTTTCTCAGCCTGTTCTGGAAAAGTTACTTTCACTAAAATGTTCATCGTTTTAAGGGAAATGTAGCTTTTCCGGATATACTGCGTCCACATGAGTGCCTAAGATTAGTAAATCATTCTTAATAAATATGTAACATTAATAGCGGAGTGATACATGCAACAAACATTTTTTGAAACAGAATATACAGCCACTTACCGAGTCCTTTTATATCATTTCCATTTTGCTTAAGACCTATTATTTCTAAGATAATTCCATGAGCTGTTAATCTTATGGATTTATTTTGACAAGACAAGAACGAGAAGAAAACAAACAATTGTATCTGTTTCCAGTTGCCTTAGCCATCGTGAAAAATATTTCGATCCCAATTTTGTATTTATGTTTTGGTCTTTTGATCTTTTTTACTTCTTTTTCTGAATCCAAGGAGGTCAAATCGCATACCAAAACATAATTGTTTCAGCAATGCACATGATCGTCATATAATTTTCCATATTAACTAAGACACGTGATCTTCAGGTCCTTTAACATGGGCAAGGGTGCCTAGGATCAATCATGAAACTGAAATCCTCATACTATTAACAAGCCCCAGGGAACCTACTTTCAAAATCTAAATGGAACTTCAAAAATCTAGCAAGAACGATAGTTGGGCAACTCTCAGTTGTCGTGACGAAACAAATGTACCTTTCTTTTCCCAATAAGCAGGGTAAAATAAATTCATCATAAATGCAGTATAGATGATACAGACGTCTATGCTGTACATGTATAATGTTGGACTTCAATAGTCTGGTTCAGGAACACTGAGAGAACTTCGCTTACATGATACCGCAATGCATGTTTTAGTTATAAATTACTTAGACTATTCGCTTCGGTGCTTGAAGAATAGGATTTTACTTTGATTGCAGTGAATAAGAATCAACATCAACCTTTCTAATGTTGCCACTGATGATTCGAAAAGCTACCTGCTACCTATATCAGTCCATTCGCAATAAATCCTTCCATTTAAAACGGGGCACTCACATGACAAATTCATACACTTAAATCTCCAAATTAGTACACCAACTTTATGGAATAGAAATTGACATCTCGAATTAATAAACAGAGATTCGTAAATATAGATCTGGAAATAGTAAAGTGATATCTCTCGTTAGTAAACGGAGAGTTCTGATTTGCAAACCGAGATATCGCATTAATAAACATAGATTTTAGATTAAAAACAAGCTCCATGATTTTCAGATGATGAGTCAATCTATCAAATATTTATTTCTCCTTGAGATTCGACAAATTAAATTTAAATTTGATATGTCTGACTTACAAAATAAATGGGTTCGTCATACAGGTAAGTTAGTTAATGAATGAAATTCTATTCAGTTTAATTTTTGTGATCAATAAGAATAAGGCTCCGCAAGGGTAATATTACCATCAAACTAGGTCAATGTTTTTATTAAACACATTAAGGTCGTGTATTATTTACCCCGTTGGAACAGAGTACTGTTGGTGGAAAAAAAGGTGGCATCGCCTGTTGTGCTGCTAGTCCATTGAGTATGGCCAAATGAGATCAAATTGCCCAGTGGAGATGGAATCTATGTAAATAATTCGTTTAAATTAAGCATATTTCCATATTAATATGCTCAAACAATACGTGGAGCGTTCCTCAAAAATTAAATAAAACGGGAAGTTAATGTCCTATGTACTGCTTATTCAAGGCGGCGAACTGAAAGTAGATCCAGTACAGAATTTACATACAATGACCAATCGGTATAGGCATTGGGGTAGATAAGGACAGTGTTTCCAGATTTAGCATAAGGTCAGCGTTGACAAATCTCGCAGATGTTAGAAAGATATTCCTGCATAAGTACAAGATCAGTTGATAACGGTTTAATAAAAATAAAATAACACTGAATTAAATATACAAGAACCTATAAAACTGAAAGTGCATCCAATGACCTTATGCTCGTGCATCCCCCTCTCTCTCTCTCTCTCTCTCTCTCTCTCTCTCTCTCTCTCTCTCTCTCTCTCTCTCTCTCTCTCTCTCTCTCTCTCTCTCTCTCTCTCTCTCTCTCTCTCTCTCTCTCTCTCTCTCTGTCTGCACGACATGCATGGGATAGCTGACGTACATAACTATTATTTAAACTGATGAATTATTTCGAGTGTATATGTTAATTGGACCGAGACTAAGTATTCTCTCAGCACACCTTGAAAACTAAATGAACCCTAAACAATAAGAAAATTTTTGTGAATAATAATTTATTTAGCTGGATGATTAATTTATGCCTTGGAAAAGCTTTAAAACTATGAGTTTTTGGGGACTTCAACCCCATGGCTTGCACCATGTGTTATGCTCGACAGGCACCCCTCTCTCACCATGTTCAATGTGCCCCAAATACAAACAATCAATATTAAATGATATGTCTGGATAACACGTGGTGATAATATGGAAATCGATTTTAAAATGTGCATACAATTTGAGTTGTGTGTCTGTGTGTGTGTCCGTAGGCCAACAGTGATAATGAGTGGCAATATATATTAGAAAATCATAACCTTTTGGTTTGAATACATTTACGCCAAATTAACAATCCCATGTATCAAACACACACACACACACACACACAGCTAGCAGATACAACATAAGTATGTATGCAGTCCTCTTCCATCAAGATATGTATCATACTGGACTATGATAAAACACATGTTTACTGTAAATGAGGAAGTAAATTGAGGCGGCGGTTTGAACTGGATATACACACTGAATTCTCTCTTGGCCGTGATAGTGTATTTTCAAGCATTGACACAACGCAGCCACAGCCAGTGGTCCGACAGAGGAATTCATAATTAATAGCTCTTGAGGTATGGTTAGATTCTATATTCATTTCGCCTCTTAGGCAAACGTTGCATATATATTATATATTATGCATATATAAGAGAAGTTATTAGGGTCAACACAATTATAACAGAACTTGTAAGCTGTTTATGGCTGTCTGTATATTGAACGAGAAGAATCTGAAACGACCCAGGCAGGAAAAGCCGACCCAGTGGAAGCTACTGGTAAGATTTCTCAGCCTAGAACTCACAAGGTGACAGTGGCCCAAATCTTATGAAATAGAAAACGGGTTAGGGAAGGGTAAGTAAACAAAGAAAACTTAACCCGGACGTAAATCAAAATCAATAAATTCTACAACTAAGCAAATACAATTAGAGATGAAAAATTGAGGAAGAAGTGAAAATAACAATTATTATGAACCTCTCATATGGAAACATGATATTATCGTATATGCCATATAGGGCAACATGAATATGATTCTTATTATACACGCACAGAAGGCAACAGGATACAACGTGTGTATACCCAATATAAACCAATCAAACCATGATAAAGAGAATTCGTATATATCTCATAGATGTACACATGCAAATGGCAATTGTTATATATCCCGATGAAACAAACATGTGACAACGAATTATTGTATAACCCATATATGTTAACATCTGACTGGCAATTATTACATATCCAATTAAAGTCAACAAGCGAATGATAATTATTATATATCCCATAGATGTAAACATATTATTGACGATTAGTATATATCCCACAGAATGCAACATGAATGTGATAATTATTGTAGAGCTCATAGAGGGCACCATGAAAATGACAATTGTTACATACTCAGCTCGTAACTTCATTTGACTAAATATTCAACAGTTGAACGACTTCATACTTTTATTTTGCTTTATGCTATTGTATAAACTGTACTCCTTATGTTAATATTTGTACTATACAACATGAGGTTGAATAGTAGTTTATTAACAGGGTGTGTTTGTGTATATGTTGGTGTGTGCTTGTGTGTGTGTGTGTGTGAGTGAGAGAGAGAAGTACTGATAATGTGTAGGTTATGTGTTGAAATAGTAGGAATTACAAAGATTATGATTGATTAATGTTATGAATTGTTTAAATCACCAAGTGTAATCCTTTGTCAAAAAGAACTGAATGTTTTAACATCATTCACTACATTCACATAGCAGAAATATATACAGGTTGTATCATTAATCATAAAATCATAAATGGAAGGAAATGTACTGCCCTTTCCATTATTTCCTTCCTCATATAACTGCATTACATAGTCGATGCAATTAACTAATTTGTATAACATTCATGCCAAATATGTTGATCCTCAGGTTACAATATAGAGATGATAAGCGCACTTTCGAAACATCTCTTTGTATCCGCAACAAGTCTATACAGGCTGGCTGAGAGATAACGCATCTATAGGTATAATTCATAAATATACTGCCATATAGAATTTTACAAGCACAACGTTTCGTTATGTTTATTTGTTTGTTTTGTCTATGTTTAGTATATGCCTTTGAAAAAGACTCATTAAGAGTCAAAAGCGCTCAGGCTATTTAGTTACTGGTTTTGCAATGTTCGTCATCATTTTGTTACACACACACACACACACACACATATATATATATATATATATATATATATATATATATATATATATATATATATATATATATATATATATATATATATATATATATATATATACATGCATTGCGGGAGCCACTTGCTGTGTCCTTGGACAAGGCACTTTACTCAAATTACCTCGGTTTAAATAACCTACTTGAGATGTTGTGTCGCAAAAGGCCAAAACAATCCATGTATGGCACATATTTCCCAATATCATTTCCATATATTAGAAACAAATGGTGTTGGACCATCAACTTGAAAGGTGCCAACATTGCAAGAGAGTTCAACACTTAATATATTATCGTTTTTAAGCTTTGCTTCCCCAGTGCTAGACATAAGTTTGTGTATATCAAAAACATATAACCCTTATCCAAGCTTTTCTGTGTATATCATACACTAACTATTGCAATCTACACAAGGAATTTGGAAACATCAATAAACTCCGAAAATGTGTTACCTTCATTAATCATATATGAGGGATGACAATGTAAAATACACTTTTTTTCAGCTCAACCTATCTTTTATAACATGATGCTATTCTTTAATATGGGAAAACTTGTTTTATGCTTTGTCCATAAGCCTGTTTTGAAATATATAATTGATGAATTTCCCTAAGTAACTCAAAAGCGTCGCATGTGTATAGTTATTAGCATCATTTATAACCAGACCGTCACACCACATTTCTGGAAAGCAACCACTTTTAAGTTCAGCATTAAACAAGCTAAAGAATGTATTTAATAGTATATCTTTACTAGTATGGCTAATAAATTAACTAATAATCATATCCGAGCAAGCAACCTGGCCAAAGTTTACTCAATGAAAAGTGTTTTATATCTCTTATTGAGAAATATCCTAGTTTAGTTCATTAAACATTATATTAAATGCTCCTTTTAAACATATTTCGACCGCTGCCGTGGCCGGTTGGTTAGAGCGTCCGATTCAGATGCTGAAGGTCGTGAGTTCGATCTTTGGCGGAATCATACCAAAGACTTAGAAAAATGGTACAAGCACAAACAGATGCCTCTCTTGGCTCTCAGCATTAAGATGTAGTTCTAGGACTGGTCGGCCTTGTGTCAGGATATTGTGACTGGGTGGGACATCGTGCTACATATCTAACTTATGTTGCGCCATAGCTAGACATCACTATAAACTGCCACAATGTAGAGATCGTATCGATTTGACTGAAACACTGTTAAAGATGTGTTGAATATCAAATCTCACACACAAACATACATTTTGTTCATGCATTAAAATATGTTTGTTTACATCCATTGTAAAATAAGAAGATTTAGTTGGGAATCGTGGTTTCTTTCAACACTGTTCAATACAATATCACATCATCAAATCTCGCCCTTTTTGCAGATAACTCTTGAAATAAAATATGTGTTTTGATATTGTCAATGATTTTAGTTTGGGGGGTCATCTGTAAACAACATAATATGTAGCTAATGCTTGTACCCGAGTTTAGTTTATATTTTAATACTAAATCTAAAGCAACATTTTTTCTTGGAGCTCAAGATAATGGTTTTTCCCTTTGAAAATGAAACCAGATTTTTTTCTGGGTGTTTGGTACATTGTAGGTAAAGAGACATCAACTTGTTTACGATTTATTATGGAAATTTCAAATTTAAATTACCTAAGTAAAGGGCGTTTTGATGCATTATAAGGTAGGCCTATACAAATAGTAGGACCAGATTTATTACTTTAATTGCAGCACCTAGAATCATTGTTAAATATGCTCAGATATAATTTTAGAGTACACATTTATTGGAATAGCATTCATTAGAATTACAAAGTGCTCAATGACATCTTTCCCTGAATGATTATTTGGATCATTAGTAATTTATTCAAGGACATTCTGGATTATATCACTGTGATATATCAATACTGGTAGCACATCAGCTGCTTTAAGACTGTTGGCACATCAGCACATTCAATGTTGGAATTTACTATGAAGAATATATACTTTATGACTTGCATTGTAGCCTTTTGGACTACATGGGTTTTAATTCATAATAATGTATGTTTAACATTTTAAATTAGTATTCTTGTGGAATGTTGAATGCAAATAAATGTTTTGGTCTTGGTCATCTGTTATTTAATCTATCACCATAGAGTCGTGGCAATAATTTATAAACCGAAACATAAAGTCTCTCTCTTTTTCAGACACACAATTTTCACAACTATATCTTAAATTGCAGCCTAGGTTTTTAGTGTCCTGTCCTCTAATAACATATAGTAATTGCTGGTTATTTTGATGCAAAATGCTACTTGAAACTGTCAGGGTTGCAGCTGGCTTCATGTCATATTTGTGTTTCGCTGGCACAG
>JAEAOA010002067.1:200000-237500 GCA_016746295.1 Potamilus streckersoni
CGCTTCTTTGTTTTGATTTGATTTCGTTTTTAATTTACCATGGATTTATTGCTATGTTTACTAATTTGTTCCATAGATCTTGATATTTAAAATTTATAAAGCATCTTATACTAAATAAAATAAATTTGTATATGTAAGACAGTCACATGATGATACCGCACACTTTGACTTCCTTTTTTGGCTATTATGTGAGTTTAACAGCACAGAAAATGACCGATAACATGTGTCATTAGTATGTTTAATTTTTTGCAGATTGAATGACCACTGTTGCATACGTCTTGGTTCATGCAACCGTATGATTATTATGAGTGGCAAGGCACTACCCCTGATGTATAACAATAACCTTGATGAGTAAGTGTCTTTGAAACCATTCTCACTGTAGCTGTTTAATCTGGCAGTGAATTAAAGCAATACTACTTAGGTAGAACCTATAAATATAACGTAGCTACAGAAATATGGATTAAATAAACATTTGCATGTTGCCGAAATAAAGCAGACATTTTGTAATGTACGCCTCGCAACTGCTTCCTGGTTGGCATCCTTTCACCGACGGGCATACATGAAAAGAACATACTGAATTGCGCTGGTTGCGTGGACAAAACAAAAGCGAATTATTCAGAATGTTAGTGAAATTCGCATAGTATATATGTCTTCTACTGGATAAACGTGTGTTGTATTTTGTTTATAATTACAACATACTAAACCTGGCATTGACAGTATATTTGATTTATCGGCACCATGAAAATCTTCAGTGCTAATTGCCTGGTTGGAAAATGAGGGTTTCCTATAGAGATGGTTAGATACAAAGTAATAGTTATAATTTCTTTTCGCAAAGAATGAAACACATTACATGAAATATTTAATAATGGGTTGGGTTGCTTTACTGTATACTCTCAGGGTTTAAGAACGGGCTGATTAATTTATATATTTATTTTGTGTTGGCTTATCAGTTGCATTGTATTGACTTTTTTAAATTTACAGAGCGAACAATTATGTTTCCAATATATAAGTTTTCAAGGGTACATTAGCATAACATTATATATGGTGTCAACTACATCTAATGACATGACATTTTATAAATTAAAAATTGCACGTAAAGTATATTACGATATAAACGTCTTGTGAAAGTGGTTACTGCAGTTCATGAACATAATTTTATCTAGATGTGGATTCCATCTTTGTATTGTACACTGCCTTGAACCGTCTTCAACATTTGCTGGGGCAATCGCTGCAGCTGTGTTCAGCAGTGATGACAGAGAATCTCCAAAGATTTGAACATTTTGATCTTAATATGCGCCGGTAACGCATTGATTCGCAATCTGCATTCTCCAAAATACCATGTTGTATTTGCCAAATCTTTATAAGTTTCCGTCAATACCAATTCGCCACAGACATTGACTGATCAGCAAATGGATGTTCTGTGTCATGGACAGTATACTCCGTCCAGTCCAGATATAAGATTATCATACCTTTGCTGTAAAATTAATGCACCATCTTGTAGATTAGAAGTACTTTGTTCCTTTGACATTCATAGGTATGTTTCATGTACGTATACATACAGCCTTTTATTTGTGACTAAAAGGGCAATCATTTATTGAAGCGAGATACTCCTATACTGCTAAAATAATTATTGTATGTTTTGTATAGTTGCTACTTATTTACTTTTCGCTAGGATATCACAGCCTTTCATATCCATATGTACACGCTGCTTTTACCAGTGAAATATTGCATATTTCTTGAGCTGAATTTTGTAAGCTAGTGTAGAATAATTACGCCAGTGCAGAGGCATTCAAATGAGTCCGTATCACTTCCGCTTGGATTCCACAAGAAATTACATCGTCACTAACGCGGACATCACAGATCAGGCCAATATATTAAGCATTCTGTCATTGATAACAAATATCAAGAACATTATATCCAATATAAACATCATTTGTTTAGGTACACACAGTCTGCGGCGTTCTGATAAACTAATGTCTTAAGCGAAGCTGAATTGCAAATAAAATAACACCTAAACAATATTCATCACAAACTTCGACAGCTTAGCATTTCAAACGTAGGCCTTCAAAGTCGACTGTGCAAAACAATTTTAAATTGTATTGTACCTTGCCTGAAAGTGTTTGCCATATAGTTTAGATGGCAATGATTTTATATACTATAGCTACTTACCATCAATGCTATAAAAACTGTGTCAACAGTTGTTTTTAAAATTTTATTTTTATCCGATTTATTTCAGTCTTTTTCATTATGTATATGCCTTCTTTATCTCAATCTGATGTTTGCTCCAACAAATGTCGGATTGATTCCATAACTTCCATTATTTGCTGGGTGTGTATATTACATAGATGAGGACCAAGCTGCGACCCACAGTCCTAAAACAGGAATATCCGAAGCAATAGGATTCCAGACGAACAAGGACGGGTAATAGTAATATACGATGATTATGTAATATTCGCTCAACGCACACATATTTGAATCCAAGAGATGGATTCATTCTATCAGTATCTATTGTTTCACTGCAGCAATTAACGAAGACAAATATAGCATGTGTGTGACTCGGATTGATTTCTTTCGTTATTGTTTTTTTCTTCATTTAGAGAAGGAAAACTAATCTTTATTATATGACCGTGCTATTGAAAACTAAGTTTCTTTTTACAAAGAGGAAGAATATACATTTGATGTATAATTCCTTAAGAAAAGAGTTTCAGATGTTATTCATCCAGTACTAAGATCAACATTAATAGCAAAAGCGGGAATACTAATTAGATGCTTGAAATATTGACAAATACGCAGTAACATTTTAAAATCATGTTAACTGGAATGCAAACATAATTCGATTAAGTTATTATTTAAGACTTATGGGTTATTTTCTTCTCAAAAAACATCAGAACCAAGAATAATTTAATAATGTTTAGCTTCCAGGCAAAAGCGTTAGATACAATTTAGAGGGTATGCAAATTAGACACTCTACGGTAGTGACGACAGCGAAAGCCTCAAAGAAAAGACTTATAAACAGCTTTTTCTTCCTAACGGTTATGCGCATATATGATAAGGTCGTTTACTTCTTTTTTCAACTGTTGCTTCAATTTTTATTAGCATCAACATTATTATTATTATTATTATTATTATTATTATTATTATTATTATTATTATTATTATTATAGTAGTAGTAGTAGTTGTAGTAGTAGTAGTAGTAGTAGTAGTAGTAGCAGTAGTAGTATTAGTAGTAGAAGTTGTAGTAGTTGTAGTAGTATTAGTAGTAGTGGAAATCCTACTTATCTTGAGGTATGGCCGTCCTCCCAAGGCCGTGTGTCTCAATTATTATGCATGGTGTCATTTCTCTCCTTAGGAATCAACATTCTGCAATTAATCTGGTTTCGTTGTATTTTAAAAGTTTATAAGATAGTGACGACAATTACTGCGTCATGAACAATCTTTGCGGCTGTGTTAGTGTTCTTCGGCGAGGACATTGTGTTTTGATTGCTAAGAGTGTTTGCTTTCAACATACAACAACTATATATATGTTAGTCAGGTCTCTTCTTTGTCAAATGTTACCTATTCTGCCCAGATTCACTGTATCATAAAAATAACTTTCATTTGATTCCTAGAACTACTTTATTTGCCTTACGATTAACAAATGTTTTACGAACTATCATATAGATTTTTATACTTACTGATTTTACTTGTTCTCTTTTAATATGCCCATTCTGAACTTGATATGTCCTAGTACATTGCACTGAATAACAAGATACGTTTTCCAAATTACTATGTTGTTTTGTTTGTCAGATTTGTACAATGATCTGGCTATAACTATTATCGACAGACATTTATTTAACAATAAGGTGGTGTTTTGTGTCATGGTCATTATAGTCCATCCAAAACAGATACATATACTATTTGCTTCTGCTTCAATTTTAGTGCACCATCTTCTTCATTAGAAGTACTTTGTTTCATTGTTATTTTGACATTCGTATATAATTACAACATACAAATAAATACAGCACACATGCAACATGAACGCAGGAAATGAGAACTAATCAAAAATATGAATTAATCTGAATGGTCAATTATTTCCTTATAAGTAATTTCAATTACAATTATATTACAATTACAACGTTCCCCACGTAATAGATCCGTATGCCCTATTAAGTTCCTATGGTAACTTTGTGAGAACAATCAGAGTTAATTCTTCCAGAACCATCCAAATGACAAATTAACCCAAAGTCGACATTAAGACCGTTACTAGTAATATTCAATATTTATTCTTTATATTACAGCAAATTAGCCAATATTGTTGCTATCATTACAACAATTCTCCAGCTTTATTTGTAAATGCCTTACCCCCGATATAAGTATTCTAGGTTTAAACTTCCTTTGCAATAATTATCTCAACATCACAATTTGTTACAATTTCGTTTAATATTATATAGAAAGAGAAAACGTAAAACAGTACAATCTGAACATTGCAAATAACAAGCTAACGATGTACTCAAATAAAGATTTTCTTTATGACGACGTGGTCATATTTCCTACCATTATTTAATGTTTTCTTTTACCTCTAACAGACAAGTAATAAATCAATAAGTCATTCAAAAGTAGTTAGACATTTTTTAAAAATACTGTTTTTGCTCTGTCTAATGCCATATTATATTAATATATTTCATTATTTCGCGCGTATAAATTATTTCATTACAGAAAGGGTGAACAAAATGTAACTCACACTCCCAATATAGAACTGACTGAAACTGTAGGAGTCCAAACCATGAAGGAAGGGTAAGAACGATGTATTTTGAGTAAATAAAATTGATTCAATGAATAAATATTAGGATCCAACATAGGCAGATTTTATTTGGTTATCTAACCTAGATAAGTATTTGCCACTCTTCCAATAAATCAGAAAAATAGTATGCGTTTGCCTCGGAGTGATTTGATTTAAAACTTGAATGGCTTATACTAGTTTAGTAGAACTAATATATCTAAACATCCATTAAACACTAGGTCTATTTTTCCAAAGGGTTATACTTTAAAACTAAAAATATAATTCGTTAAATAAACGAGAAGTTGAGACTGTACCACAACTACATTTTTGGCGAAACTTGTTTCAATACCATGAACATTGATTGTGCAACAGTGTTAATTTTCCATTTAAAAATTAAGTGAACATTTTACATCAAGTCACGTTAGCCTATGTTATTGACATTATTTAAAATAATACATTAACCATTTTTTAAAATGTATTACAGTCGATCTAAATATTCTAACTGCAAAGACAGAACTATTAATAAATTACCAAATACGCACCAGGGACGTACTTGAATGTAAAAGTTACTCTGCTGACGATTTGTCCAATATCCTAACATTGCGAAATGTATTCTACTTCGAATAAACAATCCAAAGATTAATTAGTCATTTAAGAATAGTGAAACGCACTTGAACAGGTACTCTCTGAACCATTGATTGTTACTTTATATCAATAAATACCATTATATCCTGTGCTTATATTATATTACAGAAAGATCGAGCATTATGTGACCCACACTCCTAATGCAGAAATGACTAAAACCACAAGATGCGAAGTCATGACAGATAGGTAATAGCACAACGAATATTCATTGAAGATGAGTCTTCAAACTGTTTTCCTGAATATCACTGTTTTGCTATCAGTTCCAGCTAACCATGCAGTGCATATGAAGGCAGCCTATCAAAACAAGAAAGAACGTTTGAGATTCATAAACTCTCTACACAGTCAATGAGAGCCTTGTGCCCGTTTGAAAGTTCTTGCTCTATTGTGTGGTCTGCACAACTGATACACAAAGTACTGCTGTTTTCTCTACGAATTAGATAGTTGTGCAAAAGATACTATATCAGTTGGTATTGAGCGCACAAACAGTAATTGGAGTTTGGGAAGAAAGACGTGCAGCGTCCATGACCTGCTGAATCAAAAATCCTGTCGCAGACCTTGGGCGATGAAGCTGGTTCTGTTTAAAAACTTTGCGTTTTCTAAACTTTATTTTTCAGATCATAAGACGTACATAGAAACTGATAGATCTACCTTGGTAAATAGAAGGAAGTTTGATAAACTATGCTACTTCCATAAAACTTTGTGCAGAGTCTCTCCTTCTTATCTTCATGAGCTTCTATCACCATTTGAAGATGAGAAAAACAGTAATGATTCTAAGATATGTAAATACTTTTAACTGCATCAACGCGAGATTCGAAATGAGTAGAAACACATTCCTACACTCTTCTATCCATGTTTGGACGTCAAAGGTCATGCAAAACATGAAGGTAACTATTCTATCTTCAAAGGTAGAATTAACTAATATAGTATAGGTTTCATCGCATTGTTTGGTGCAAACATGAGACTATCTATATTGCATATTGGAAATAATAATAACTGTCGCGATATACATAATGATTATCACTCTAATCCCTTATGTGCTTGTGGGAGATGATTTAGCAAATGCATAAGATTACATATATTTTCAAACGCTGCACTAAATATAGGTTGAAATTAGTTCATCATAAAAGTTATTTTCATGTACCAGCGACTAGTTTCCCGTGTGGAGAAGTATACTTTTCAATGTTTTTATATATAATGCGTATCATTCATGAAATAAATTCCAAAACAACATTAATTGCATGTAAGTTTAAAGAATTCGCAAAATTGACTTTTTCTTTTTCGTTAGTATGGGATGTGTGCGTATACATGTATTATGTGTATTATGGTTTAGAATTGATAATATTTGAAATACTGTTTTTTTTTAAATGAATGGTTTTGTGAAGTCTTTCTAAAAGTGTGTTAGTCCATTCATTTCCAATGCTGAAAACCAATAAACATCATTTGATGTAGATAGAATGTATGTATGTTTCAAAAAGCTAGCGTGAACTTATTCTTGATTTGGTTTTAGACACCTGGCGCTGCTTACGGTTTTTATTATGAATGCTATACAATGTCTAATGCGTTATGATAATCTACATAATATATTTATTTCGTAGAATTAACCTTTCTTAGTATTACAGCAAGTCTTTGATGCTAGTTGGTTATATTCAACATAACCCATTTATTTAATATAACGATTCGTTGGAATTACAGGGCTCGAAATATTTAAGATTAATTTGACATTCTGATTTAATTCTCCATACTGTAAAATATCTTAAAATATCATCTGCAATCGTATAACACGGTCTTTCTCTGTATTGTTCCTTATGCTAAAAACATACGGTTTTAACGGTTTCCTATTAGCAGTGTCAAAACTAACTGAGGGAAGAAAAACTTTTCGAAACGTTTTTGAAAATATATGTTTAAAGACTGAATACAAATGGCCTCTTTGATTAAAGAATGCGCTGTAGATGTTTATAACAATGTTACTAGTTGATAAACGAAAGTCCCATTCACATAATCTTGCATGACTTCGAGAAGTCGACTTAATGGTTAAAATACGGAGTAGGTCTAGATCTAGTATGTAGACAATAATTTGAAGGCATTTTATAATTCACTATTTCAAGTTGTCATTGTATCATGCTTATATATTTGAACTTCACAGCTTTACCTGCTTGATGTTGATCCGTGTATTGACACATATTATATGATTTGTTCGTTAAAGTGTAATAGATTTATGATTTTGGTACCTACTCATTATATTCATCGCACGTTTATATAATGCTACATCTGTCGGGAAAGAATGTATTATTTTGCCTTTACAAGCCCGAAATATATCTCCAACAGATCACGTTAATTAAACACCTTTTTACAGTTCAGTTATTAAGAACATGTTGCAATATTTCGAAATTCAAGTTCTACTGCCGTTAGCTTCACATCAAAGTTATGAGCTAATCTAGCGTCGCACTATCATTAAATGTGATCTATCTTGCACAATGTAATGTGAATACCTGTGATCTCCTCATTTAGAGCCAGTGTGTTATTTCCAACAGAATATGAATAGGACCGACTGTATTCAGGTAGACATCATACATGACAATTTTAACTTGATGGAAGTCAGCATCTGATAATCTCTAATTCTTCATAAGAAAAATAAACTTTATAATTTGAAGGAATATATGTTTGTTCGAGACTCTGAAAAATTAATATATATATATTAAATTGTGATTTTCTTTTACATCTCATTTCGTTATTTGTGTATAAAGTGATTCATATATAGTCCTCACACATTAGCTTCGCAAATCCTGATTAGAAAAGTCGCTTCGACCTTTCTCAAAATTACGTGTTTAAAAAGTTATATAACTTTTTGCTTTAAAATTAATTCATTATCTTGTGCACATCATTGTAATATGTGATTGTGAGGTTTTGAAAACAGTAAAAATTAAACATATTCGTCACTTGTACCTACCTAGACATTGCATTTCTAGCTTTTTAAATGTGGGTATCATTTTTCACGTGTATGTGCGTTTTCTTTTACACGTTCTTCTGCAGAATAAAATGTATAGTTTTTATTTATTTGCAGGAAATTAAATATATTTTCATACGTGTATGTTATCTGTCTTTATCCGAGTATAACAATATTCCTCAGGTTTAAATTTAATTTAAGTGTTAAACATCCAGTACAGTTTTTCCCGTGCATCCACTTTAGTCATTATTTTGAGAGTGATACAAGTCAGTAGATAAACTTCAACCTATTCTTAAAATTCATACTACCTGCGTATCATACGCTTTTTCTTCGTATAAACAGGTTTCTTGCTCTTGTGACTTATTAAATACCTGAAATGTACCATTATTGTTTTTACTTATTTATAATGATTACAGGGATAGTAAAATGTGTCTCCCTGAAATTATTTAAACGTAGTGCGAACTTGAATCGGTCATGCCGTTGCATAACTAATGATTTAATTAGTTTTTTGTCTGAATACGTTGTATGATTTCAATGTATTTTTCTCGTGTGTGTCAGTATAGATTTCTAAAGCAATACCTGTTTCATCTCTTGCTAGTCATCTGTAAGAAACTTCACTATAATGGTTCGCAAATGTGTCTACTCTGGACTAAATATATCTGCAAATTAGAAGAAAGAAAATTAATCTAGGAGACTGATATATCCTTTCATGATTGAATGATCCCTTTTTTTCATTGATGCAAGGGTACAATGTTCGATGTCGGATATTGAAAGACTAACTAATCTAAACAAGAAATCACTGGATGAGAGCACAAAACTCCAAAGGTAAGAATATAGGTCATTTAGTTTATGTGCAGTATTATGAATCTAACAACACAATAAACAGAATATGTAATTATGATAGTTACTCCCTATTTGGTTGCAGGCAGATAGGATTTCCTTGTGCAGTGGTGTACTATTTTGCCCGGTTGCACATTATGTCTATATTATTTTGTCGTATAAAATAATTAATATATTGCAAATGCGATATGTCCTTTGCTGCATTCTTGCTGCCTACTCTTCGGTATAAGGGTTCCATCTGAGCCATAATAACTCATAGACATGTATCTGACTTTACGATTCCTACGCATCATATGTTTCTACAAACATTCCTTTGATTACATATATGAAAATGTGCTGGTAATATATATTATTGATTTATTTCTTTCTTATAGAACACACGACAAACACAAAAACAAAAACAAAGAGCAACGAAAATCAGTAAATTATATGGATAGATGCATGTCTCAAGAAAAGAACCTAAGGTCAATCCAAAAGAAAAGGTAAAATCACCGCTAGACAGTGCATTACCTGGGTTGGTTTATGTCACGTCATCTGTTATGCTTTGTTTAATACTAATTGCCTGATGCACATTACATACACACACAAATAGAGTCATATAATAAAGGTAACATAAACTTAATAGACCGTAAATGAAGGTTAATTTTGTTTTGTATTTTTTATTAATTGTTTTCTAAGGTTATATCTAATTTAAATGTCAGATAGTCTACTGAACTGGTACTACATATCAGGTATGTAAAAAAATCCCTATCTCCAAGATCTTATTTTCTTACTTTTTTAACAATATATGGAACCACATTGCATAAAGTTAATTGTGGAAGAGTATGGTTTATTTATTATTTATGTGGATCAAATTTTGAAAATTATAGAGTCATTTTCATTAATATCTGCGTAGATGACGTTGCTACGAGAGTACTGGCAGCATTTAACTCAGCGACCATATGCATATATGTAAGGCTCGAATTACATTAAAAAATATCTGATGTCATGATCTCGATATGTAAACAACGAAATAGAAGCAACATAAAAGGGTATATATATATATATATATATATATATATATATATATATATATATATATATATATATATATATATATATATATATATATATATATATATATATATATATATATATATATACATATACATATATATACATATACATATATATATATATATATATATATATATATATATATATATATATATATATATATATATATATATATATATATATATATATATATATATATATATATATATATATATATATATGTGTGTGTGTGTGTGTGTTTGTGTGAGTGATGAACTGACAAGGTAAGGTGTTAAACGTATTTAACTAGCATGGGAGTTTTTGATTACTAATGACTCTTTCTAAAAGGCAAATACAAAACATGGACAAGACAACGAAAAAAGAACTGAATAACCACTGTGCTTGAAAAGCTGTACATTTTTCTTTCTACAGGAACTACACCTTTAAATTTGGTATGTTTCAACCAGTTTGCTTCAAATTTTTGCGGATGCTAGAAAATATTTTTGATTGACCTTGCAATCGATGAGCCGTAACATATGCTATTTTATATAAAATATCAAACCGCAAAATATATGTTGACTATTACATTGGTATAGTAGTAATTATACGCTGCTAAGCAAATTTAGAGAATTTGTTTTCAAAAATGTGCCAACTGCAAAATATAACTTTATTTATGCATGGCTGTCCTTTACTAATCTTCACGGTGTAAACAGGTTATTCAAATGTTTTATGTATGTGTATGTGCTTTTGTGTAAAAAGTAAAATTAAAATCTCTTTTATAACATGGCTTATTTATGGATCCATTTTTATACAATGCTTAACAATTATGATGTAGGTCTATTGCGTTAAAACACATTTTTTTACTTGTAACTGGGGAGTTATTTTCATCATTTCATCATATAAACTACTACCACTCGTCTAGTTTCTCTGTATCAACTTATGATCATTTAATTATATTTCCTAAATGGTGTAAGAAAGGTTAATATGTTAAGTATATATGTACATTTGCTTATGTTGTTTGTTTTAATCTTTCTACATTCTTTATTTGAAAAGAGGTCAAATTGGTTCAATATTTACGCGTCAAATTTAGCATTCTTATACTTTTTTTTAGAGATTGCATGATTTTTATATACTTATTCTAAGACGTACATGCTTTATTTCCATGATGGTTTCAGTTTGGCGTTGGGTAAAGAAATTGTTGATGAACCAAACAATTATACAATCTGTTCAGTGGCGTATAAAACGTATCTTCATTGATTACATTTTAATTTGAATTATAAAGAATCACAAAGTTTAAATCTTGTAAAGGTCATATGAACTAGTTTTTGTTAAAATCGCTTTATTCAAAAAGAATAATCTCTTAAAAGTTGAATTTTCGATATCCATTGAATTCTTGTTAGGAATTTCAAAAACATCTTATTACAACTTTGAAACATTATTTAGAGATATCAACTATAAAGACAAAATCCTTAGCAAATAATTGTATGTTTGCTCATTTTCGAATAATTAATATTAACATTAGTTTGTTGGTATCAAATGCATGGCAGAAAGCGGACGAATGAGATTGCGTTTCCCTAACACCTCTATCGAGTATAAATAAATTAAGATATATATTCCTTATTTGATACACATCTTACTCTGTTTTTAAAGAAAGGACTACACGGGTGCTATAACTTTATACAAACATTAAGGAAATGAATAACTTCACATACATAAATATGAGTTAATTTTTGTATGCAATTCGATAGCAATATATAACGGAAGGCGCGCGAAAGTAAATATTTTGCATTATCAATGGAAGATGGTGATATTCCTGTTATTTTATCCTCCAGTATAGCAGTCAATTGTAAATTCCATTCAACAGTCATCAACATTTTTTATTCCTAATGTTGATTTTCTTACTAGCTAGTTTTTATCATTGTAAATGGACCTGATTGTCGTCGAATCGTATAGGTTGGAAATAGTTATGATCGTGTTCTGAATAATTGAATTAACGGCCCAACTTTTGCATGCAAGCTAATTGTCTCCTCAGGACAATGATATTTAACGATAATGCAAAATGAATAAGTATAGTTACCAATATAATTTTGAAAAGAATCCGAAACTGTAATATGCAGCAAAGTACTTGTATGTCAAAATATTTTGTTTTATGTTTACAACTTTTGTGTCATTAGCGATCATTCTTTTGCAGGTTCATTCATATATTTAATACAAGGGAATTTTAGTCCTCAATAGATACGTTTTTCTTTGAAACTATACATTGAAATTTGCATTCCTTTTAGAACATTTATGTATCATTTTCTTACTCCTAGCCTATCCTCTTAGCTGCCTTATTTATTTAACATATCCAGTTGAAATGTGTTGAGAAACTGACAAACTGTATTAACAATTTAAAAACTATGTACATGTTGGTGAATGAATATGGTCTTGATTTTTTTCTCTTTAAGGATTACAAATGTTTAAAAAGGTTTTCAATCAGATCATAACATGGATAACTGCATGGCAAAATTTACACAATTTAAAAATAAAATTAACGTGATATTTAATTATTAGTTATAAAGTCTAAGGCACTTGCTCTTGACATCCATGGTGGCTATAAACTAGGCATTTTGAGCTAATACTGGAGATATATTTAAAAATTAAATCAACGTGGTTCTCATCAGTTAACCAATTTCATATTTTGCGCCATATAAAGTATGTGTTAATAACATTTTATTTGACTGTCAGTGTGATCCATTTGGAAAACGATACATGGTCAGTTCAACGGCGTTGATGGGTTACATGCATCTCTACAACGGGCAAATAGTAACAATATCTAAAGTGAGGTTGCTTCTAAAATGACGTAGTCTAATAAATTTGATATAACAAAATGGCCATATTTCTACTGTAATATTAATACAGGACATATGGCATTACTAGTGAAACCATGTAGTTAAATTTCTTTTGAATGTTCATCAAAACAGCCAATTTAGCCACATTGTCTGTATCTTCTAAAGACCTCATAATCTACCAGCGCAAATTAGAGCATGTTTTCTTTTTTGACAGAAGACTCATTATTAAAATAAAATTAGCACATATGCAAATTTTAGACGCATTTTAATTTCATCACCTTAACGAAGAAAACGATAAGACTAACCATATTATTTGCTCACCGTTACTCCCCTAGCCATAACGACCACACAATCCCAGCAATAATGCTTTTTTCTCATCTTTAAAAAAAAATTGCATTCAAATGTTTATTTTACTTGTATTCTTTCTTGTTTTTCATTTTCTGTTTGGATGTTTTGGTCATTCTGATTTTTTAAATATTGGGATGTGCATTTCTGAAATATAGAAGAGGCTCATAAAGGAAGAATATCCACGCATCAATAACAATAACTAACAGGTTATATATTTTGCTGACGGGGTCTTAATGATAATAGAGCGATACTGAATATAACAATAAAGTGAAACTTTACCGGTTGATGAATTACTTCGATAAACAACTTCACTGTATCGTCTGCTGAAAACTAGATTGTGGTTTCTAGGTGACATTTCAGTCTACATTTTTAAGCGTATGGTATTAACATTCCATTCATTTCACTGACAGCAGTTTGCCCTTAATTTGTTTCGGTGTTGTACATTCACGACATATTATTACGTGTATGGGTAGCTTGTCTTTGCAAGGTTAAGAATGTAGCATTTCTTCATCGCTTGCTATGGATGTGTGAAAAATTTGAACATGTCCTTCACTCTTCTTTTCTTGAGGCAATAAACTGGCTTAAATAATAATATTTTTAGGTTATTGCATTTGTATGAAAAAATATGAACTAGTTTTTTGGATGATATACTGCATGACCTTGAGAGTGCATTATAGCAATTCGGCAAAACGACTTCATATTTTCCCATGCAAATGCAGTCACCTTTCTATTATATGCTCATTTCTTATTCTTCTCAAGGTTTAAATATATCAACAACAATACTCTGAAAGAAATAAAGTAGCTAACAGTATGCAGTATTCCAAAGTAAAAACAGTAGCGTTGATGGATCATTACATAATATTCCTAATAAGCGCATATCTCCGCCCAGATAAATATGAAGTTGGTCTCGCGCTAGATGTACGTTTGGAAAGACATTAGCGCTTGCTCTACTTCTAATTGAAATTTGGAGTAATATTGTGGATAAATAAGCATTGAAACATCTTTTCCATTTGATCTGGAATGAATACGTTTTGGTATTGTTGTCGATTCAACGCAATATTTTGATTATGGTCTGGATTTATCTACAATAAGTTACTTGCTTCGTATTCCAGCAGCGTCTGCAAATTTAATCGATTTGAATTGTGTTGGCATCGGCATGAGTGTTTCCTTTCTGTGACTGAATGATTCAGATCACAATGTGGAAAATTTATGAAACATTTTCACTGCAATTATCAAAATGATGCCGTAGATTTAATGTTTATTTCATTTTGAGTGCAGTAAGGAGGATGTAACTACACATGGAATATACTCGAAATTACAGTACAATTTCAAAATGTGTAATCAACTTTGAGAACCCATGACATGGTTCATATAATTCAGATTTACAGACCTACGGAAGTAGATTTTCTGAGGAAATTCAGGATGGAAAATTGTAAGTATATTTTTGGCTAATTTTTAGCAGCTAAAGAAGACAGTATATGTGTATAATATTTATTGTGAGCACAATCTATAGCGTTTATATCTAGTTAACTCTTCAACATTGTATCAAAACAGCGAACTCGGGTTGTGCGAAGGCAGTTTCCATGTGTCAGTCTATGAAACATTTTTGGTATGTTGCTGTCCATGAAATAGCTGCTTTAGTTCATTCATAAAAACATACTTCCGTTAGCAAATATTTCCTTTGCGCGCGGGATGCAGTATGAAGGTTTTCAATATCGGTGAATATTGCCCAATTCTGATAATGTAACGTTAACGGAGAAGAAAGATGAGCATATAATAATTATAATTATGGTACATGCAAATCAAGTGAAAGTCACATGAATGACTTGTGTCGGTTTAAAATATAGTCTTATGCATCTTAGCACCTATTAAATTTGACAATATTGGAGCGTAATTATTCAAAATGTTGTGTAAACAAATATTTAATATCTGAGATTTAGATTAACGAAAATTAAGTTAACTTAGATGGCAATTACAATGATCTCAACAGTCATTTGTCTAGATTTATTTTCCATTTAAGGGATAACTATTTGGACAAGCAGCTGCAGAGTGATTTCAAAATGATCCAAAGGTAGGATACGTAATTCGTCTGCTCCTATTTGGCAATGATTTTGAGAATAATATATATATATATATATATATATATATATATATATATATATATATATATATATATATATATATATATATATATATATATATATATTATTGACAATACATAGTTGATTGCACATATTCAGCTGTGTACCTCCTTTCGGCTAGGTAAAGAAATCATATTAAAATGTACAATATACTATTGTAAAGGTAATATTACTGACTTCGATTGATGGTGATAATTTACTTGTAGTTAGATTAAAGAACGGATTTTCTGTTTTTAATTTTAATAATATATTACGCATACAATCACTAATGTTACTCCATAGCTGAGTAAATATCCGGGTTCCTTGAATAGGAAGTAAATCAAAGTTTGATTATTCTAAAACTAGATGACATTTTACATGAACTATGCACTAAATCATCTGTTTCTATTTTGCATGCACTCAGGTCTAGAAAGTGTGGAGTTGGAACTTGAAAGTAGATATGCAGTTAACAATGAACTATTTAATGATAGCGATAATAAAAAAGTTAAAACATATGATCCATCTTTTCTAACTTTGTTCTTTATGATAATTATAGGCTGATGCTTGACGAGGTATAATTCTTCTTATTTAGCTGTGTTACGTTTGTGGTTGTGTAAAAAAACGTTGACTTAAATGAATAACATATTAAATCAACAGATAATATTATTGAATACGGTGGAAAGAGGTAATGTGGTTATATTTAAGAATACAGACTGAATTTGATGGTTTTGACATTCAAAATTATAAGAAGCAGAACAAATATGCAACCAATATTACTTCTGAACAAACTGCAAAGCAGCGTCTACTGAAATTTGAACATAAAAATTTGGATATACATATATTATATTTTCGAAAAGCATTTGCTATAATGTAAACTAATTTACTGTTGACGTGTATTATTCAAATACCTCTAGTGCATATGACAACATTCGCAGGGAAAATAAGCAATTGGAGAAGTCACTTAACGATATGCATCAAGCCCTTTCTCATGAAAAGAATACAGTTGCAGACCTTCGACAAAGGTAAGATAATGTTTGGAAAAGGAGTGAATAGAATATATTTTGCAATGCAATCTGCTATTTGTATAAGCTTTAGTAAGTACTATAATGCACACCACTATAGTGAGTACTATAGTGTACAACACGTGCATTGTGACCGTTATTACAGCCTTGGAATGCTTTGAATTTGTATTCTTTGAGGATTTTTGTTTTTGTTCTGAGTGGTTTTTTTAGTGGTATCAAAGTCAGATATCGATGGTGTAGAGAACGATTACATATTGGAACGATTCCACACACGAAAATTTATGTTTTAGTGTCATCGATATTTTGAGAATGGTAGAGCTTCATTTATTGGAATCAAATAAACAATAAAACATAAATTAAAATTATAAAAATAAAAGTTAATCCCGTTATTTTTAACATTTTCTATTGCTTTGTATTTAGTATCAACCCGATCATATATAGTAGTACTGCAATATTTACGCTTATGTATTTATTATTAATCGTGTAAGAAACTATGTTCATAGAGCCTTCCAACTCATGAACGTTTAAACAAATAATATTAAAATAATCATGCCCTTTTTATTCTTGCTTTTATACAAATCGTTCAATTGTCTCTATAATTTGTTGATACAACAGATTATAAAATATAATGCAATGTGCACCATGGTGAACGTCAATTGAATTTGGTGCTTATTGGCTGCAAATGTTTGAAAATCTTTAAATACGGTACCAACTTACAATTCCATAAGATAACTGCTACTAAATCATAAATCCAGCCCTTCCAGTTTAAACCGTTGTACATAAATAGCTAAATGTCAGCTGCTAACATAGAAGGGGAATGGATACAATGTTCTTCTATCTTTAATATGGGACCGACGCCACACGATGTTAGTCATCATCATCATCATCATCATCATCATCATCATCATCATCATCATAATCATTATCATCATCACCGTCGTCGTCATCGTCGTGGTCGTCGACGTCGTCGTCCTCCTCCTCCTTCTCCTCCGCCTCCTTCTCCTTATTCTCCTCCTCCTCCTTCATCATTCATCATTTATTCATCACCATCATCATCATTGATCATTCATTCATCATCATCATCATTTCTTAGTCCAAGTGATGCATGAGGCACCAAAGCTTGACTTTTCAACCAATTCTATACATATTTCTCTGTTAACTAGTGCCTCATGGAAATGTCCAAATCTCATGCATGTCTACTACTCTAATTCGTCTTCCCACCACTTTCCCTGCATATGTTCTTCTGCACCCTCGCACTGTGTCTCACAATGCTTTGTTAGCAAGTCCATGTGTTCTTGAGACATGACCGTACCACTGCGCTGTGCGCATTTGTACAGTGGTCAAGAGGTCTTCAAAGGATACGATGGCTCGTTGGATGCTGTTGTTGACGTTTCTTTGGTTACATAGACAATGTCTGAGACAATTAAGATCTTGCTGTAGCATCTTATTTCTAGGTTTTTATCCTTCGTTGTAAATCTAATGTGAGCGCCTATGTTTTACAAGCATACAGAAAGATGGATATGGCAATAGATCGTATCGGCCTTATTTTGAAAGCAAGAGCAATGTTGGCATCTTTCTATATTGGTATCAACCTTGTTATTACTGATGTTCTCTAGAAAATCCTTCAAAGTAGTCCTGGTTTGCAGCCCTGACATTTTATAACTGATCCCAAAAACTTAAACATTGTGACCTTTTCCAGCTTTATAGCTATGACTTTCATTTCCGCAATGATGAAATTGGTGCTCTTTCTCGTAAGTTTGTTTTTCTTCAGCGCTAATGTCCATAACGTATGTTGTAGAGCTTGTGTTGAAAAGCTCAACCAAGTCAGCCAGGCTTTGTTGTCGCCTGCTAAACTATCAATATCATCTGCAAAACGAAGGTTAGAAATTGTTCAGTCTCAGATGTTGATAGTGACCTTGTTTTCATGCAAGGCATCAACTATGATCCTTTATAATAAACTGTTGACGAGTGTGGGTGACAGTATACATCCCTGTCTGACTCCAATTGTTTTTCGAAATGAATCTCCTCTGCTGCCATTATTTAAATGATGCTAATGGTATTTTGTGATGCCTCTTCCTGCTCGGACGCTTGCCCTCTCTTGAGAAATAATATTTTCTGCATAAGTCTTTAGTCTGTTGCGACTTATCTGAAACACGACTTTGATCGAGTGAATGTTAGGACTGATGCTTATGTAGTAATGACATAGTTGAATATTTCATTTCTTGTGGAGCACAATGACCAATGATTCATGTGGTGGGTCATTATCCGGTCAGCTATATCATATTGTATTTTGTTTTTAAGACAGTAACAATCTCAACTCGTCGTACTTGAATAAGCTATGCTGATATGTCGTCAACGTCTGCAGGATTTCTTTAGTCACCTGAATAAAATGTCTACTTCCTCAAGAAGAATGGAGTTCTTCTTCCTATCGGCAAATTAGTACTGTTGGATCTCCTTAGGTCATATGATTGTATAATTCCTATCAGTATCATGTCCTTAACTTGATGATCTTTGTATCTTTTTCTTGATATATCTTGGAGTGTGGTAGTTTTCCTATTTTTATGGGCTGTAAAATATTTCACAAGCTGATATTCAATTGTGCTATTATATCTACTAAGATTGTCATAAATTATGCAAAATCTATCCAAGATTCCTTTGCCGTTTTCCTGCTTTCCCTGATTAAATTGTTCTTTTATTAGTTGAGTAATGGTCGTTGTTTTGACTGTCCAGATTTATCGAAATTGCAAATGTACAACCTACCAGAGTGCGTTCCTTGCAATGTACCATTTACTGTTGAACACTTTATGACCACGTGTTCCGACCTGCAACCTACCCGTGATAAATACTATAATGTACACGACATGCAGGAACTTTTTGATACTATTCAAATCACTAGTATTTTAGAGTTCCTAAAGGAAGTAAATCTTTATTTTAAACTGTAACTTTTTATGACCTTACCCAAACTAATTTTTAACTAATACCAATACCAACTATTATTTACATCTTTTCATCAAGATACATCATTTACATCTCCCGTTGATCGGGAACCAATATCTTTAACTGTTACCAACATCTACCATTTTATATTTATCTACTATGGATTTTTTACTATATCGCTGGTCAATATTGAACTTTTTTACAAATATGACCTACTGTATGGCGCTAAATAGCCTAAAAGTGCTGGTGCGCCGTTAAAATTCAATCAATCAATCAATCAATCAACAACCTACCATTACTTGGAGTGCTTCCGCGACATTTGGATCTTTTAGTATGTCAGGGTCAAATCTGGTTCTTAGTTGGTTAGGCTCTTTGATTTATTTCAGGTGGAGGCTAAACCTTATTACTAATATATCATGATCACTTATATAACCATCACCTGAAAAAAAATGGTGTTATGTTAATATTTAGTCCTGTGCGGAATACTTTTTGTTTAATCATGATGTAATCAATCTGGTCTTGATGTTTTCCATCTGGACTGTACCAGATCCATCATATAGATGCTTCGTGAGGGCTGAACATGTTGGCTAGCATAAGAATATTGTAGCTAGGAAAGACCAAGAGCCTGAGTGTTCTATTATTTGTTTCTGAATTTCAGAGGGGTTAAGAGGTTTTTTGCAGTTTTTTGTTCTGTGAATCAACTACCACTTTTGCATTGCAGTCTCCTTGTACAACACAATTTCCATCTTGAATGATATGTCAATGACATCTTGCAGTTGGTTCTAAAACGTTCCAGTTCCTTGCCATCATATTTAGATTTGGTGAATAGACCTGCATGTGTGTGATGCTGAAGGGAGTCTGTCACTGGCTGATATTAACGAACCTGTTTGAACCTGGACAGCATCCCATGATGATGACCATAATGTTGTCATGGACAAGAAATTCAACGCCATCCAAGTGTTTCTCCCCTTTTCCCCTGAGGTAGAGTTTATTCCCTTCGTCTGTAGTTATTTCACCAAAGCATTTCAAGGGCACTTCACAGAGACCAATCATGTTCCAGTTCTACCTCTACAACTCATGTATATGTTCTTATAATTTTCCTATATCCCTCAGTATTCTAAGGTTCCGTATACCGATGATAATATTGTCTCTTCCGCTGATCATGTAAATGGGAATAACAGTATTATACTTGACATCTCCGTCCCGGGGTACAGCGGAAAGGGGTGGTCATTTTCGACACGGGATTCGCCCGAGTCAGTATGGAAGAATTATTAGTTGTCTTCATGTGTTGTGTCAAGGGCAAGATATATCCTGTCGGAGCCCATCCCTTTACAGACTAGATTACCATAGCCAATATACACTGAGATAATGTTGCATGCCCTGGTCCTAAGCATATGGTCGTTGAGCTCATTTAGGAGCCTTTCCACACTGGCTGTTGACTTTATGAAGGAAGACATCCGCCCAGTTAATTCTGTTAGATCTGTAATAGTACTCTCTCTCCCTCCCTCCCTCCTTCCCTCCCTCCCTCCATCCCTCCCTCTCTCTCTCCCACTCTACAAAAAGAGAGGCCTCGCAAAATCCATATATGGTGTTCGGAAATTTCCTACCATAGAAAAAGTTGTTGGAATTTAATCGTTGAAAGCAAGTATAATCCTTTAATAAAAATCCAGCCTGTATGTTTGCTATACTGTAGACGACAAAGGTTTCTTCAAGGTTGATTCTTGCTTCTTTCACACACTTCATGCAAATATTTGCAAGGTTACGATAATATCCATTCATCTTGCTAAGTCTATATATATATATATATATATATATATATATATATATATATATATATATATATATATATATATATATATATATATATATATATATATATATATATATATATATATATATATATTTACTGCAGGACTGGTGCGTGATACAAAATTGCGATACATCCGGATTCATACCAGCACGATTTCTACATCGTCTTAGTTTGCAATTGTTAGTTATATACTTTAGGCTCCACTTTATATACTTTAGGCTCTGTTTACTTGTATTTAACGTCATTGGACCTTTCCTAAATATAACAGTGTCTTACAATGCATAGCAACTCCATCGCCAGAATCAATATGGACGCTTCAGTGTCTATTTTTTGTGCAGATTTTGTATGTATAGTATAACATCCCCGTGAAAGCATGGTGCATGTGTACATGTAAGTTTTCTATACATGGTTTACTCATAGCTCTTCTGCATGCCTTTGGTTACTATAAGCGAAGCGTCTGTGAGTTTACATTGTAATAGCACTTAAAAAGTGGCCATCCTTCAGATATCATGTAACTACAATTTATATTTTATCATTGACCTGTATGGCCACGAGCGTTTTTATAGTCTTACGCGTTTAGGCTCGTTCAAAAGTAACAGAAAATAATAAAGCCAAAAAGCTTTGTAAAATTTAACAAAATATTATCTTTTCCTAGGAAAACTGTACAATATGAAAAAGAAGGTACGTTGTGTGAACATGATCCAAACATTAATCATAAAATTTAACAATGTAAGTCCTATCACAAAAAGTACAAATTTAATCAAGGTTAGAATTCCAACAAGGAGGACGATGACCTCAGATGAATGCAATATTCTACCGATGTATCGACAGTTCCACTTTGAAATTTATGAATCAAGAATAATATTCTGGCCTTGCATTTCGGATTAATTGCCAATATCTTTATTCAAGAATTTGATTAAGATCTCATTTATTTGCAAGAAAAATGAATTATTTTAAATGAATTATTTTTCAGCCCAGATGGTCATGACACAAAATACATTTGAGCTCCAACAGGTGTAGATTATTACGGACTGAAAAACATTGAACGTTAGTTTTACACACAAATGGAGTGCGATTGGTTTCGTCAACATTACCAAGATATTTTCACAATATCAAACGATAGTTTCACACCCATCTCACCATAACTCCAGGTAGGCGAAATTTCAAATTAAAAATTTACCATGACAACACTTGGACCAGACAAGTGGTGTTCTGTGCAATGATTTTCACGTTCAGTCCACCGCTCTATTTCGCCAGAGTGCCTTAAAATACAAACGCAATACTCATCATATGGTCGTCCGCCTAAGTACGATAAATCCATTGATTTTCGCTCTTGGGCTCGCGGTGGAATATGACAAGGCTTTATCATTTTTATCCATTTGGGGGACACTACCCATTCAGTGAGGACTTGCAAGTAGCGCAACTTCAATTGAACAGCACACATGTATTACGGAAAACTTGTGATTCTCATGCAGAAATGATAGTTTACAACACGGCAGGTTAGTGACATTTGCATCCAACATGATCTGCTTTGGTATCCTAATCCTCATCATCAAGGATATATCCGAACTAATACCCTTTCAAGATTTTGGTCAAATGGCTACGTACAAAGTATGTACCTCACAATATTTATAATTTAATTAGTGCAATGTTAATAATCATTGCCTGTCTGTCAATCAATTTCTTTGCCTGCTGAATTTTGGCTCAATGTCTTAGTCCTAAGTCACCCTCATGGGATTCCATTACCATATTTTCATTTGTCAAATGGATGACACACCTTTGACCACTGGACCAATTTTCACAAACTTCATAATATGCGTTTGCATCACGATGGCAGGACACACAAAATGGACGCATGTTGTGATATTTATGCAAATATATCAATAAATGATTATTTACACGGATGCCACCACTGACGACTCGGGATGCAAGTCTCTTACCATATGTGGCCCCCATTGGAATTTTATTTACATGCCATCATTTTCTCCAGATGAAACTGTTTTAAAAGGTTTTCATTGATGGCTAGAAAATATACATTGGATTGGAACCCTCGTTCTGTCCGACTACTACATCGTGGTGACTTCTTTGGGATTTCTAAGATAGTATCTTCAAAGACCTATTTACGTCCAATTTCCACATATGCTAGGGGG
Source organism: Potamilus streckersoni (assembly GCA_016746295.1). Lineage (NCBI taxonomy): Eukaryota > Metazoa > Mollusca > Bivalvia > Unionida > Unionidae > Potamilus > Potamilus streckersoni. Next base: position 223,442 of record JAEAOA010002067.1, read on the forward strand.
GCAAATATATATTCGGTCTCGTTATCTCACTAGAAAGTGGTAATTGAAACGGAGTAGTCTCTTCACCCTCGAGTATCAATGAACTGGTGAATAAGAGGATCTACATATGATGGACCTGTTGTTGCCTAACTCCTAATGATTATGAACTGCTCCGGTGGCCGAGTGATTAAAGCATCCACTCTGAATGCGGAAATCGCGGGTACAAACTTCGGCCGATTAATGTCAAAGACTTATAAATATCTCGCAGGAACGCAGCTTTAAAATGTTAGTGCCATGACTGGTTATCCTGGTGTCAGTACAACGTGACTGGGTGAAACATGATCCTATATGTCTGCAGCGTGATGTCCCATTGCTAGATATCACGATAAGCTGCCACACTGCATATACCTTAACGATGACTGACAACATTTTTAAAGATACTTACAAATTTCAGCACACGTAGCACAGTATCTTTGTCACCTGTAGCAAATACAAGAGACTTTGATAATCCATTTATTTATATAGGCACAACCAAATATATACAATGCTTCTTCAACACGTGAAGTTCCGAAGTTAATACTGAAAGTAAAAGTATCGATGTTTTTCTTCATCCTTTTTAAACCACACAGACGGAAATCTTTTATAAGCCATTTCATCCTTAAAACAGAATCGGCAAAACTGGAACTATTCACTCGTTAACCTTAAGCAGCCAAGATGGCATGAAATTTATCCAGGTCCTGATTTGCTCATTATGAACTTCTGATCGTATTGGAATACTCCGTTATGAACAAGCTGTTCTCACAATATGTGGTGGAGATTCCCTCAAGCGAGATGGACCATCCATCTGAAACGCGTACAAAGGCAAATTCTCAGTGGTGCGCACAAGAACACAATTTGTTCCAAGCAACCAAACTTCATAGTTAATTTCGTGTGGTTTTTCAGAGAGAAACAGTTAGGACCAATAAAGATTAACATCTGTCCAATAATCATAGTTCAAATGTACATTTATAATGGAATCTAACCTGACTAAACAAGACACTATTTAATCTTCTTAAAATAACTTCACTGGTTCACCTCCCATTTTTGTCCTGTGTCCTCACCGCAATTATGAACGATGGCAAAAATCGGCTAGGAAAAGTCCCATTGGTGGACCCATCTGCATGCAGCATCGACCAACTTGGTCGGTATCACGCATCAGGCCACCTTGCTTTCTTTGCCAATAATAGGGTTTTTATGACTTGTGATAATAATTACTCTCGAGTCTAGACACTTCAGCGCAAGGCTCTCTAGAGCAGCATTGAGGGATCTAACTTAGTACCTCAACATAGTGAAAAGAACTGGATATCAAGACAGATACCTTCGTACTGCATAAGGTTTGCTATCTGTTCATCATGTCCGAAATAACCCCATACCGATCAATGCGCTTCTAAATTTTGCTGACGAAGATAAAATTGCTCTAAACTTTTTATATGAACTAACATGTTTTCTAACCGTTATTATGTGTTTTGTGGTGCCGATTGGAGTACACATCTCCAGTTTTTGTATCAGCTATCTTTCATTCTAAAAGGTCAAACTCGATCAAAATAGAACCTTTTGACTGTGATGCAAAATATTTCCTTTCCGGGTTGTTTGACTGCTTCGCTAGGACGCATCCTCATGGGATACGCTTGATTTGAGGGAAAGAAACATCTGTCTTTTTGGAGGAGGTTCCCAGACAGTTGGAGTCGAGTTATCTAGAAGCTATCTCAGATCTGTGAGACCATAAATGATCCCTCAGTGCATCGTGGATATATCTCCTCCCACCTCTTATGTATCATCTTATAGTATTCTATTATACTTTCACAGTTATGACACACAAGCAATATTCCGAGCCTATCATGATTTATATCAATATCAAAAGGAAGCCTGCAACAACTGACGCTTTCACGGGATTTGACGACAATCCCGGTATTAAAGAAAGGTCACTTTATCAAAATTCCACCTAGATAAGCAGACAACAATTAATTAAAATGTTTTAGTCTGGGAGAGCTGAGTTTCTCGAGGTAGTGGTAGTTATCTTTTGGTACTAAGATTGGTCATTATTATGAAAGAAACTAATTGTACTAGGCAACATTGGATTCCTATAAAGAAATAATGGTTGATCTTGTAACAGTATTGCTGCCACAGAGCGTATCATTCTCTGTTTGCATGAATTATCAACGACTGTCTGAAATGAACTTTTGGAATAATATAAAAATGAAGATTTCATAAAATTATTATATTAATATGCTGCATCAGGGGTAAATTGTTTCTACAGACGGACACAAACAAAAATCTTGTCATTAAGTATTTAAATCTTATATGCTTAGAGGCTGGACAAACGCAAAAGAAACGGAACACATCTCCTGCAGCATAAACATTTCCTTTATGTTGCAAGTCATCGGATCGATTAATTCTCCGTCCTTCTTTTGGTTTGTCGATGACCACTATTTATTGTCCAGTGACGACCTAGAAATGTATCATAACCATATATGATATATAATTTTCTTTCACTAATTTAGTTTCATACATATTCCAATACTCATATTTATTGAATTATTAATATGGCTATGCCAGCTTCGAGAAAACAAATCTTTGTTTATTTGCGAAAATGATGTCAATAAATGTTGTTTGTTCCCATCACAACGATACAGTCAAACATACTCAAAACTGAAGAAAAACAACATGACTTTAGGTTAGATGGCTGCCTTTATGTAACAAATAATAATGGGGAGGGTAGATAATTGAAAATATGGTTAAAGGCATCTACCCTTATTTAATACATTAAAACTAAATCTGAAGACCGAAGTGATATTCACAACAAATACTCAAATACAATCATAGTGTTGGTAGGTTTAAGAATAACGGCATACTGTTTGCAAAAGTTGCATTCCACAACTATTATATATATATATATATATATATATATATATATATATATATATATATATATATATATATATATATATATATATATATATATATATATATCCCCATATTTCAGATTCTAATTATGCAAATCTTTTTAACACATCGACACTAAAAGTCGTTCTTTATTAATTAAAACTGCTTAATTAAAACTGCTTGTAGTTGCTTTATTTGCCTCAGCCGCAAGTATCTGCTTTTTTTTGCCCAAACTGGTCTTGTAGTGAAACAAAATATGCGCATATCTTTGCAGTAAGGCACACGTTCAATATTTTTTCTTTCAACAGCCTAACCTTATTTTGCGTAGGACATCAATATATATATATATATATATATATATATATATATATATATATATATATATATATATATATATATATATATATATATATATATATATATATATATATATATATAGATATAGATATAGATATAGATATAGATATATATAGATATAGATATATATATAGATATATATATAGATGTATATATAGATATATATCTATATCTATCTATATATATATTTATATCTATATATATGCTTAACATCCAAGAAATGATGACATAAGTTATGTGTATGTTATGATGTCGTGGTTGTTTTTATCAAATTTAAATTATCGTTTATATTAGTAAAGACTTATATAATATCATTTCTATATTTATAATAATTTGCAGCAAATATGGGCACCATTATATAAAGTAATAATTTTTACTATAAGAATTTCTAAATGAGAAACTATTTTCCATTCATTTAAAGTAAGACTACGCTTCGAGTGTTTATATATAAAATAAGGATCCTTGAGGCCGATTTTTTAACTAGTATAGGAACCGTTAAATATCACATCTGCTTATGACTATTAATGTTGGCTCTTCAAAACCTATTCCCTACCATATTTAAAATAACCTCTGTACAGCGAGCTTTAAAGAATTTCGTGAAAGCTTAGACAGAAATAATGTTTAAAAAATATATAACATTCCTTGACTTGATACCATTTTTCCTTTCCGTACATTATTAAATTAAACGTCTTTTGTTTGCATGAGGGTTTCCATTTTGGGTCTAGATGTGGCAATTATGGTAGTAAACTTTGAAAACTCCAACTGTATATAAATTATTAATCCTCAAACAAGTAGAAATCCTTTAATTTTCATGTTTGCCATGCAGCATAACTATTTCAAATATGACTAAGTATGGTTATTCTTGGTTGTAATTTAAAAGTGGAAAAGTTTCTTTCAATGAATGTTTATTTTTTCAGTTATCTTATCATCTGAAAAAAAATTCATATGTATCATAGAATATAAATTTGAAATTGTATTGAAATTTGGCATTATATTTTTATGCCATATAATGGGTTATTAGGGTTATAATTAATTGACAGGCATTACACAGCTCTGCTGTGACAATCTCATTATTGCATAGTAATAAGATGATTTGAATCTAATGTGCAATAGCATATTCAAGTTTGTTATAGTGTTTTATCAATAATCATATGGTGCTAATAAACAGTAAGTATATTTTACAAAATATTGTTCAGACGATAACTGAATATCAAACAATCCCCTTATGGGAAACACGTTTTATAGTAAGAACTGTAGATAGTAAATGATGAGTTTCAAATTGTATAATCACATACAAGTTGAGATTTAAAGATGTCATATCCCTGCTTTATAATATTTTAAACATGTGTTGTAATCTTGATTTGAAGTATATGTATCCTTCCAACGATTGTTATAGAATTGCTAATTCACTACAGGTAAAATCAAAGACAGTTATAAAACTAAAATTCGCGTTAAAAGCGCAAGTTCAACATATGTCCGTGGCCAATAATAGTCTTGTTGTCCACGTTGTTGTATTGTGATAGATACAATTTACTCATCGAGTCCTAAACTAAAACCTATTGTTACTGTTTTATTTTATCGATATGCCTTTATCATTTATTCTGAGATTTACCCGGTTAAGAAACGCCTTTCATCATTAATAACACGGTTGATAGTTCCAGCTGTATTCAAATTAATTATAGTACATTACTGCTCTGGCATTGTTTTATAATTGCCATGGTTGTGATAACAAATAAGTAGTTTGGCCTAAATATATAAGTTCGGATGCGCTCATACCAAAGCGTTCTATGACTCTAAATTTAGTTGACCTTCAAACACAAGCTGTACGTTCTTAATAATAAAAAAGAAAATGGTGTTGGTAAAAATAAAACATGCTCATATTTAAAGTTAGGAAGACAATGTGAAAAATTAAATTAAGAAGAAAGGAGAGTAGCAATTATTGACAATGATATTTACTCTAAATTTACAATCTACTTTAAACTAATATTTACTTTCAAAAATTATATATTTGACTCGAATATCATAATATTACGTTCAAATTTTGTACATCATATATTCTAGACAAAGCCCAATATTTTCTTCAAAATAATCAACTATCTGTGCAACGTCGGGTCCAGATCAGAAACGACAAGGTCTACAGAACCTGTTGCTTTGGAGCATGTATGCCGTTTCGTCATAATTTATAACGTGGACAATTGAAACCAATAATTATTATTTGTGCGTTTATGTTCTATGTGTTCTCTACATGTTTTGTTGTTTAACACATACTCTTTCACATAATTGAATACAGCCTGGAATGTATGCAGAAACAGGTGCAAACATGTCAGCAAAATGAGGCCCATTTTAAAGCAGCTTACGAAGGTGAAGTCTTGAAAACGGAGAATCAAAAGAAACGAATTTCAGACCTTCAAGTACAAAGACAGGACTTATTAAATAGGTGACATATTGCTATATTATTACATCTGTAACCTCATTATTCTATATTTGCAAAACATGTACGTGCGCTTATTTGACATTAAGAGAAAACGTAAAAATATAGAGATATCGTAAATTCGGAAGCGTCTGTGGATACAAAGTGTCGTTGGTGTGAACATATGTCAAGCTATGCTATATTCTATATAAAAGAGTTGAGATGAGATCTCCACAATATGTGTGATGTCAGTATTTCAAATTATCTTTGATAATCTTGCAGTTCTAAAGTGGATAATAGCATGTTATCTTATCGCCAGATACAAGGATATTATCCCTTAACACGATCTGGTCGTATTTAAAAGCAAGCATACTAACGATTAAACTTATAGGGATTCAGCTTTAAACTCTGATACGTTAGCGAGTAATTATTCTGGCCATATTTAAATCATAAAATAATAAATGATATATATTTATATCCAAGAGTAGTAGGAAAGAAATTTAATCTATGTTTATTTTTGTTTATAAAATCAAGGTTGAGCAAGCTTGCTGGCAACATACTTACGCATGAGAATGCGAGCATAACAGACCTGAGTGATGCAAACAGGCCTATTAAGTTGTCAGAAACATACTCCGAGCTTTATGACAATGAATGGGCAGATGCTTTTGAAGAACTAATAGATCGTGGCCAAACAGAAATACTTGCTGTCAGAAAGCTGCTTGATATGCTATTGGTGTATAGTTATTTTGCTGTTTTTGCACATTTCAATATTGTGTTAACTAAATTTATAGCATTGACCCTAGACAAAATATAATGTCATTGATAACAAGGAGTACAGATATAGTCATTGATAAAATTTGAATTGTGAACATTGCATTTCGATGGATAATTAAACATGAGAAAAGTACAGAAACAGATGAAGGTGTATGCCTTTGTCATATTTATCTGTATCAAAGAAATGTAAAACAATACAAATATATAATCCTAGGTTAAGTTACCAAACTTTATAGAATGTATAGAATGTATAAAACAAAAATGTCCAAGAAACTACGCCCTTCGTGCTATGACCGATAATGTATGTGTTATAGATCATATGATTGATCTCTTTTTCTCATGCAGTGGTCTTTTCGCAAGTGTAGAGAAGTCACGTGGGATAGATACCAGTCTTTAAAGTCTACCCTGTCTACAGTCGATATTGTTCATGTCCTTGCTTCTATGCCGGATATCATCGAGGTACAACTAACATTCTAATAAGACATTAGAGTGCACATACCAGTTTCGTTGTTAACATGTTTAACCGAACTACATATTTCAGATGTATGCAACCAAGTGTAGGTGCATATTCATTTACGACTCCCCCAGTGGCCTAAATACTTAGATCATCTGCCTTAGGTTCAAAACCAGGATGTTTAATTCCAAACTAACTTAACAAATAGCACTAGCATATGCCTTGCTTAGAGCTCAGTATTAATAGGTTAGTGTTAGGACTAGAGGGCCTGGTATCAGGATAATACGACTGGGTGGGACATGACTCTATATGTTTATTGCTGGTTTACTCATGTCAATGTTATAGTGTGGACAAGTGGGGACATATGATTGAAGTTATTAAAGCTACACATAAATCAAACACAGACACATACACATATTTATGTCATCCTCTAACTATCTGCTGTGCAAATAAATATAATCGACATTTGTTTACCGCGTATACATTCATATCCTAAAGAAATAATAGTACTATTGATTTGGATTAAAGTAACCTGTTATAATAATTTTCATAATATCAATGAGTGTGAATTCATATCTACCTATCTATCTATCTATCTATCTATCTATCTATCTATCTATCTATCTATCTATCTATCTATCTATCTATCTATCTATCTATCTATCTGTCTATCTGTCTATCTATCTATCTATCTATCTATCTATCAATCTATCTATCTATCAATCTATCTGTCTATCTGTCTATCTATCTATCTATCAATCTATCTATCAATCTATCTGTCTATCTGTCTATCTATCTATCTATCTATCTATCTATCTATCTATCTATCTATCTATCTATCTATCTATCTATCTATCTATCTGTCTATCTGTCTATCTATCTATCTATCTATCTATCTATCTATCTATCTATCTATCTATCTATCTATCAATCTATCTATCTATCTATCTATCTATCTATCTATCTATCTATCTATCTATCTATCTATCTATCTATCTATCTATCTATCTATCTATCTATCTATCTATCTATCTATCTATCTATCTATCAATCTATCTATCAATCTATCTATCTATCTATCTATCTATCTATCTATCTATCTATCTATCTATCTATCTATCTATCTATCTATCTATCTATCTATCAATCTATCTATCTATCAATCTATCTATCTATCTATCTATCTATCTATCTATCTATCTATCTATCTATCTATCTATCTATCTATCTATCTATCTATCTATCTATCTATCTATCAATCTATCTATCTATCTATCTATCTATCTATCTATCTATCTATCTATCTATCTATCTATCTATCTATCTATCAATCTATCTATCAATCTATCTATCTATCTGTCTATCTGTCTATCTATCTATCTATCTATCTATCTATCTATCTATCTATCTATCTATCTATCTATCTATCTATCTATCTATCTATCTATCTATCTATCTATCTATCAATCTATCTATCAATCTATCTATCTATCTGTCTATCTGTCTATCTATCTATCTATCTATCTATCTATCTATCTATCTATCTATCTATCTATCTATCTATCTATCTATCTATCTATCTATCTATCTATCTATCTATCTATCTATCTATCTATCTATCTATCTATCTATCTATCAATCTATCTATCTAAGCCTTTTCCTATGCAAACATTGACTTTTCCTTTTCATATTCATGCAGCCTGTACACAAGACCAAAACCCCTCCTACTGAATCTGAATTGTCCTCACATAATACGAAATATAAAAATATATCCATCAATTCAGAAGAACAAGACAAGGAGGTAAGTAACTTAGCTGATCATTGTTTGTATTCCTTTGTATTGATTACAAGCAAGCAAATGCAAATACATTGATTTTCGTAATATAATCGAAACGGTAGACAGTTAAATTAAGAATAGCAGCAGGCAGGGTGAACTCTACAAAAGTTTGCTCGAATCCTTAACGAAAAATAAAGGTTTTCTCAGAGGCTGAAAAAAGTCAATAGCACTAAACCAAAGTCTCTTACTAATTATATTTCCACACGGTAAAGAACCGGTAATTTAGATCGCCTGATATTAGCTCAGTTTGTTATACTATTATTGAAGTTATTTTGTCCTTACTTTGTATGGCTATTTTGTGTACTCGTAAAGCGACTCAATTGTTGTCCTTCCACCCTGCCTGCTGCTATTGATGGTCAAGGGGAACTAACCAAAGATTTTATATAGACCAACACGATATCTTGATCTAGGATCATGTAGATTTATTGTTATAAATCCAAATGGAACAGATTGTGCTTAGAAAATAAATTTTTAAATTTTATCATGTCCATATCCCCTGAACACCAAGTATAATTAATATTTTGTAAGGTATAATTACCTACTCCATTAAACACAACCAAAATATTACAGCTATCTATAATCACTTTATGTATATGTGTATATCGTTGTGTAACATAAATCACGTCTGTATTTTTGTGACGACCTCAAGAAAATATTCTAGATGGATTAGAATGTTTGTCCAACATCACATCATCACGATATTATTAATGAATCCATCTAAGTCATCTACAGATGGGGTTTCATTTATATATGTGATAAAGTCAATAATATCGTCACCATCTTTATTAAATGGTTTTGCTTTTTCATTAAAATCCTTATGTACTTCGTAACAATGAAGATCAACTACAGACGGTGCTATTAAATATATTTTGTTCCATCTCAATCACCTCATTATTAACTTTAATAATAATTGTGTTTTACCTGATCCAGATGGAACTATTATAATCATTCTTATCGAATTTGGTAATGTTGGATGGTGCTTCACTGGTTTCTGTTTTCGTGCAACCGTAAAATCAATTATTGTATCCATATTATTATTAACATGAGTCTATATTGTGGTCGATGTAGATCATCTACACCAACAACTGGATTGACAACAATAGTAACGAAAAATAAACGACATGCATTAATAGGTAAACATGTAATATGTGGTACACAAAAATATAAATTTATCTCAGGAACAACAAAGATAGGTGGGGATATTGCTGCTTCTCTACGAAAATTACCTGGATTAACATGGGCTAAGTATACTTGTGAGAAACACCTTCCAGGATATAATTGCTGTGGTCCTGGAACTCGAATTGATATCCGACTTGATGATCAGGATCAACCAAGACCAGGAGAGTATCCAGTAAATAAAATTGATCAAGCATGTCATGTTCATGACGTTGCTTATAAAAGTAAAGATTGGCAGCAGCGACATCTTGCAGATGTAAAATTGATTCATGCATTAAATTCTATACCTAATAAATCTGTTAGAGAGAAACTCGCTAGTTTCCTAATAAAATACGCTATGAAAGGTAAAATAATGTTAGGGGCTGGTAACTAATAGTATAATTATTATAATGGAATCCATTTTTTTATAGCCCAAGAGGGTATTGGAAAGGTAAAGCAGCGATAACTAAACTTGCTAAAGCAGCAAAGGTTTCACATTCTGTTGCAGCAAATTGGTTAGCACGACAGGCAATATGGCAAATTTATCTACCACCACCAAAAAAATTCAATATGCACATTTTGATGTCAGAGCTCCTAAAGAAGTTCATCAAGCAGATATTTTGTTTTTACCACATGATACTATTAAAACACGTGGACGAAAGTGACGCACGTACAAATACGCATTGACGGTTGTTGATATTGTAAATAGATATAAAGACGCTAAACCATTATCAACAAAAACATCATTTGAAGTTGCATCTGCGTTTGAGCGAATTTATCAACGTGGTGGTCTGCAATGGCCATAACTAATACAAGTAGACCCTGGTAAAGAATTTATTGGTGCAGTATCATTTTTGATGAAAAAACATAACGTTACAATCAGACGAGGGCATACTGAAATTCATCGTGATCAAGCAATCGTTGAACGATTTAATCGAACACATGCTGAGCGGTTATTTATATATCAATATGCGAAGGAAATATCTGCTGACTTTAAATCCGGTGAGCGATCTCGTGAATGGGTTGCAAGGTTACCAAGTGTGATATCTGCATTAAATAACGAAATTACTCGTGGGACTTCCATGAAACCTTCTAATGCAATAACCAAAAAATATATACCCCGTAGCGATGAATAAGGACAACGAGGTCAACAACCAGTATTAGGTAATGTAATTGTGAGATATTTATACGAACCAGGGGAGTTGGAGGGTGGCAAAAGACGACCTACTGACCCTATTTGGAGTTTGACCACACATACAATTTCTAGCGTTGTTAGATCTACTGGAAGACCTGCTATGTACAGACTAGATTCTACTGCCCCTCAACGTGGATTTGTGCGGGAACAATTGCAAGTAATTCCTGCAGATACACAATTACCGCCACCTTCACTTATGTGATCTAGAACCCCTACGTCGATTACATTCAAGACAAGTCAACATTACATTTTCACGTGTATGACCAAGATCACTATTTATTCTGTCTACGGTAAATTGTCTTGGATTATTATTCGAATATTGCCATAACTTTATTGTGTTACATCTTGTACAGTGATTATTCTGTAATTGGTTTAGTTTTATAATAAATTCAGTATCAATATCAAAGTCACGTTTATTTTTTGTTGTCACATTGTTTATAAGACGCTATTTTTTTCTTTATTACAACATCGTCATTAGTAATTTCTTCAGTTATCATATAATCTATAATAACCCTATGTAGTTGAGTTATTCGTCTTACACGAGATACTGCAAGATATACTAAATTTGACCACTCGATCCGGTCATCTAAAATCCAGATATTTGTATCAGAAATAGTTAATCCCTGTGACGAATGAATCGTTATAGCGTATCCTAACCGCCACGGTGATTTATCCTTATTCAATGTTTCTTCAACTATATTAATATTTACCAAAATAATGTCATTCAATACTAGATTTTGTACTCCACCACCAGGAATTTTAACTTCAATATTCTGACATCGAGTATTTATTGGGCGATAACATAATGGTACAGGTAGATGTGAAATTCTTTCTTTATGTAACGTAAATAATTTCTTTTGCAATTTATCACGAACTATCTTTCCACTTGCGACTAAAAAATCAGTAGTTCTCCATAAAGTTAAAAAATCATTCATGTTAGTTTCTGGAATTATCTCACGCATTATCTCACATTGTATTTTATCTGGTTGTAGTCTGATTAATCTTTAAAGTTCTTTCAGCGGTTCATCAATAGCTCTATGATCCTCACGTATTTCTTCGTAATAATCCACATTATTCTTTAGCCATTCATGTGGAGACTGTCCAACAAAAGCCGGTGGTTGACCATGATCACCACACATAATCACAGCCGTGTTTTTTTGTTAATAACCATTCAAGGAATGTTTTTAGTGTTTCTAACGAAACCGTATCTATTTCCTCCCATATAATATACAAAGGTATATATTTCTCACCCATTCTCTCAGAAGACCATGTATCTCCACACCATCTAAAAAACTATGATAAGTGCAAATGTTGACCCCTCGTTCTTTTATCTCTCTGGTTAATTTATGTGCAGGTGTCAAAAGGATCATAACTAAATTGTTGTTTATAAATAATTTAATCACACTAGTTGTTTTACCTGACCCTCCACACCCATTAAGATAAACAGTCTTATGTCTAGCCACAGGATCGTACACAGATGGTGCAAATGATTCTAATATTCGATTATTATTTATGTAATATATGTCCTTAATTTCAACTTGGATTCTGTAGAAATGTCAGAAAAGTCATTTTCGGAGCCAAACATACAGTTGTAATAGTAGGAAAGGCTGCAGATAATGATGCAATATGGAGACCCGCCGGTGATGCTGGTATAGTAATTCTTACAACACTTTCATTGTGGATGGTAGTCTTAGTTCCTTCAATATCTGAAGAGCAACGATTACTATCTTTCATGAGTCAAGGGGGTAAATCAATACCATCATGGCTGACAATGACCACAGATGCTATCCAGAGTAATATTATCGGTTTGTTTTCATGGCAAATAGCCTCTCAGCAGGGGGTTTCTGCACCTAGACATATATTTATTGTATTACAAAATGCTGCAAGAGTAAATGACCAAACGCGTAGTCACATGATATTTGACACTCTTGGTGTTTATGAGGTTTCATTAAGGATAAATGGACATCAAGAACCATCCGAGGATATATTACTAAATTTTGATCAAAATCGTGTAGTACGTGCATATCATCGTCTTATGACGCTTATGGGCCGTGATCAAAATGCTGATACTGGATTACAAAAATCTCAGTTAGATTTTACATCCTTGTATCCAATTTATTACTTTTCACTCGAACATTTAGATTTAACCAGACAATCGGTAGTCGATATATATTTTCGAACTAGTGTAACAAGAGTAGCTATCGATAATTATAGAGCAATTGCTGTTATACTTAGCGATAAATCAATGCTCCTTGAAGGTGTTGGTGGACGAATGAGAGTCATTGATGCTCCAATAGAAAATATGTAACACGTAATTAAATCATTCATGAGTAATATAAATGACATATAATCACGTTAATGTTTCTCTGACTCCTGGTCAGATAAAAAGACTGCAATCAGCATCAAACTATAATTGTGGAATAAAAATATCTTTTGAAAAAGAAACAGATGAGCGGTTCAAATAAATTATCGTTGACCGATCGTCAATTTAAAAACTTTAATGAAGCAAAAATATCAAGTAAAGGCGTCAAACGTAGTCTTTCTGTAGGCGCTTTCAAAGATCCTTTTTAAAAAGGTGGTATATTTCCCTTTCTCGCAGCTATACCTGCATTAATAGCCGCTGCAGCCCCTGCGGTTGCAAAAGCTGCTGCATTAGGTGTTGTAGGAACTGCTGCTGGAATGGCATTAAAGAAAGCAACTGGACAAGGAATCGAAAAAAGGAAAAGGTCTCAGATTACCAGGGACCCCGCCCTCGTGGTACGGAAAACGTCAAAGACTTCAAAAGATAATTTACTGATCCTTCCTATATCTAATTTTGATTTACTCGATTCTGCTAGAAAGCTAAAAATAAAAATTTTTAGAGGTGTTCTTATGCGAGATCAGTTACCATAACAACCTAACAATATTGAAACAGGTATTATTAATCTCGATAAAAACTCTGGACAAGGTACCCATTGGGTAGCGTATACAATTGAT
>JAEAOA010002067.1:245000-310203 GCA_016746295.1 Potamilus streckersoni
ATAATTCATCGAATTTTTATATTTTTGTAGATTTATTAGTCTTCGCATACTGTTGTGTATTTAGCACTAATGAATTGAATGGAACATAAAGATATTTCGAATATGTTTATTATTTGGGACAGATATGCTACACATTTTTTTCCATTTTATGACAATCACCTCTTCATTCTAGATACATGGATGAATAATCCCAACAAGCGAATTTGAACATGCTTGAAATTATATACTTTTTGTAAAGCTTGCCTGTGTGCTTAATTTGTTTAATCTGCAAAAATATTGTACGATTCTATGATTTTTTGTATGTAAGTATATATATATATATATATATATATATATATATATATATATATATATATATATATATATATATATATATATATATATATATATATATATATATATATACATAGATATACATAGATACGTAAATACATACAATATAGGCATAATGCAAACTTGTTGTAAAGCACTTTACTATAATAAAGATCATCTCCCATCATTGTTGGAATGTAAGTAGTCTGTATGGTCACTATCTTTGTACTGCATCGTGATCTAGATGCTTAGTAGCTGACCGCATTGAGTCATTTGGGAGATGATAAACTAAACCATTTGAAGTACAAGCATCACATATAACGAATACATCCTATTGTGGAATTTAACATATTTCTGATTGGTGTTTGCTCTTTCAGTCTTTGAAAAATAAGTGAAATAATTCAACATCAAAGTTGATGGTTCGTCATCCTCTATTTTAGAACAGATCTACATTGTTAAACATGACCATTAATCTTGTTCGGCCGACTCCCATGATCACGTGCCCAATTTTGAGCAATTATCCTGGTCTCACAACTGGATTTATGTTGCATACAGTTCAGTATGTATTTTTTGGCTGCAGCCGACTGACAGATAAACAGTTGATCAAGTTCAAACGCATTTACTTTTATCGATTAGCATGGTAAACTCCTTCTAATTAATGATTCTCCACCAGGTAGTCAATCCACCTAAACCGAACCCAGAAATCATCGATCACAATCCTTCACATATGCTGACTTGTTATGTTTGCACTTGGAGCGTTCGACAAATTATTGTCAAATTACACTATGATTGTAGTGTTTGCATGCTGGACATTCAACACTTTCCAAGAAACCCAAACGGGAACACACATTTGATCCAAATAACCGAATAACGGGAACACAAATAATGATATATGCCACCGTAACAATTGTTACCAAAAATCTCAGTAGTATATCATCATTATCGTTACTGGTGCAGCAAGAGCAATACAATCACTCATGGATAATATCTGAGAAAACCTCGTCCAATGAGTAAAATATATAGTGCTATTTGAACAAAAAAATCTTTAATTTGCAACCTTAAATATCATTTATTGCTTATGCATGATAGAGAAGGAAATTATACAAATTCGAAATGTCTGTATACTTGGTACTGCTATTGTATGTCTTCATATTTATTTTCCATAAACATGAAATGCCTGCCTTCACTGCTAATAATAAAAAACTAATCATTCTAATAATAATTGCTATTACCATGTTATGTGGGAACGTATGGCTCGTATTGTCAATTTATATATAGAAATCAATCGATCCTTCTGTTAAGAAATGTATGAACTCGTCAAGTATGTGCTTTTTGAAAGTTTACCGAAATGCATCTTGTGTAACTTTCGTTATTCACTCATATATGTCCTATTTCGTCTACTTACATAACTAAAAGCGCTTTTGGAGATACGCGCGATGTACCAATAAACACACTTGTCATTGAAGATAAATAAAGATGAAATGGTGCCCGAAGTGGGAGTATGTGCAGGAAGGGTTAGTAATGTGAGGTAGATGAGTTTCTTAAACCCCCTAGATGGCACTTAGATGGCCGTGCTAACACTACTGTTTGTCACAGTCAGTCTAAAACGTTTCTCAGCAGGTTAATATGTTCGTCCCAAGTCGTGGTCGCTAACAGTAAAACGTCCATTAATTTGGAGACCCCATTCCTCCTTAATGTTTCAAGTAATTTCCGCAAATTACTCGTGAAGAAACCCGAATGGCATGGATACCTACTGGTAGGTCCCATCTGGAGTTTTCCTCTGTCTTCCTTTCTTATTGGAATTTGCCAGTACCGCTTGGACAAGTCGATATTCGAGAAATATTTCGCTTTCGTCGCCCCTGCGAATATGGACTCATAATCAGATAATAATTCTATTTGGAATACCGTGATCCTATTTAATTTCCTGTAACCGAAGCATACAATATGTGCGTTCCGTCCTACTTCTGTACCTCCACAACAAGAGAACTGTAAGCCGACTCTGCTAGTTCTTTAAATCGCAATCATATCATATTTGACATTCTTTCCGGACAGTTACTAATTTAGCATAGGGTAACGTATATGTTTTTTTTTCGGCTTCACCTGCAATAACTTCAGTGCTAACTCCAATACCTCCTTTATTCATGGCCGTTTTGTCAAGCCGGTTGCATAGTATTGGATAAACTAATCCACTTCCTTCCTTTGTTCTGACGTTCACCTACAGTGTGTGTCTGTCTTTCACAGTAATACTTCAAGAGATTTACGTGGCACAACATCTCCTTCTCCCCTACCCGGATACGGTAGATATGTCCACACTTTCTTTCTGTCACCTGAAATGGTCTCATTAATGAGACTCAAAGCTTGTTTTGCTGTAACAACTTGTCACCCACCACAATGGGACGTTCCGTCATCCTTCTGTAGTAATAAATTTGGCTTGACATCTTCTTGCGTCGCGAACATTCCCCTGAGAAAATTAAGATAACTCTTCTAACTTGTTATGTAGGTCCACAACATATTGATATGTAGTACGCACTTCTTCAGATGCTTGCTCATCTGTCCATGTCTGTTTTAATATAGCTACGAGTCCTCTAACTGAACTCCCATAAACTAACTCAAAAGAAGAAAAAACTAAACTATCCTGTGACACTTCCCAATACTCAAAAAGGATCTTTTCAAGGCATGGATCCCATCCCCTGTGTCAACCTTCACATAGCTTCTTTAGAGCCTGTTCCAAGACACAAAGAAACGCTTCAGAAAACCGTTGCACTGCGGGTGATACGGGGTAGTTCTCAGGTGTCTGATGGAGCAGCAGGGAGGGTGAATCCTACAAAATTTTTGCTTGTGAAATTAACCTGAAATAAAGGTTCCTACAGAGGCTGAACAAAAGGGTCAATAACCCTAAACCAAAATATCTAACTTTTATATTTCCGTACGGACGGTTATAAACCGCATAATAAACCACATGAGGTTAGCTCAGTTTTTTTATAGTATTATTGACTTGTTTTACCTGATTTTATTGAACTATTTTTTACGTTAAAAACTCGAGCAAAAATTTTGTAGAGGTTCACCCTCCCTGCTGCTCCTGATTTTGTCACCTCACTTTGTCACCTGACTGTCAGGATATTAATATCGGGACTTTTAACAGTAGATTTGGGTTTTTAAACAGATATACAGTTCATAAACAGATAGTCAAGGGGAACTAACCAAATATTTTATATAGACCAATCTAGGATCGTATATATAAATTAATATATAACGTCTCCCCGCGCAGGTCCACAATATTACCATCTTGATTTGTGAGTTTGAAATTCATTCTTGACAATAACGGATTATGTACACGCAGGTAAACTTGATTTATTGGCTCAGATACAATCAGCTAGCCCGGAGGGGATTGGATACTAGACGAATATAATATATACCCCTGCTGAGCCTGATTAGACTTAGAGAGGTCAAAATGGTAGCTTTTATCAATTATATCGCATATTAAATTTAGTGCGATGGTCGATGTTATATTAACAATATTAGGTGACATGTGACGACCTGTTCCATATGGATCATTATTATATTTGAGAATTGCTGGGGGTGGAATTAATTTTTTCCAGGAATTACATATTCTTTTAAAGTGTTCATCAATAAGATCACTAACTGATATTTTTAGCTCTTCGGGGTCAAAATCCGGGTATTATAAATGTTGGTGGTTGTTTTTTTCTTTGATTCCGTAATATTTCATAAATACTGTTTTAAATAATCGCTTATGACTTACATGTTGAATTTGGTCATCTTCATTAACTATATAAGAGCTAGGAGATCTATCTGCCAGCACATTTATTATTTTCTCTCTGTCAGCAATAGCCTTATTTACGAATTCTAAGTCTGCTACAACTTGCTTTAGATGTTGTATTGTTTCAATTATTTGATTTTTTAAATCATCGTTATAAAAGGTATTGCTGCTGAAGAGTAAATTTTTAAGATTATTAAACATGTGTTCGTGTTCCGATTTAGTCGGTCTTGATAATGAGTTAATTTGCTCAACATCAAGTGTCGATATTCTTGCTAAACCACTCCTACTCTGAATGAAACTGATACAATAATTATATGCATTGTAATTACGATACGTGAGTGTAGAGTTCTCTATAAATGGAACTTTGTTTCTATATTCAAGAAGTTGTATAAATTTCTTAACATCTATGTTGAAGTCGGATCTCTGTGTTTCTGGTGGAACTTGATAATCTGACGCGACTTCAGGCCAACCTAGTACTGATCTAATCGAACTCTGATAAATATCTACAGCGTAATCAGGAGAATTTGTTTCAATCACTGACGATAATGTTGGTTAGTAAACAGTAACTGCTATTTTAGACTCTTTCTCGGTTAAAAACTTAATTCTGCGCTGGAATTCCTCATTATTCTGTTCTAACTGATAACTGACAGTTGGAATACTAACAACTTGCCAATCGGGAGTTCCATCAGATTTATTTTTATTTGCGAATACTAATGGATTATTTGGTTGATGTCCACCAAATGGTTTTGATCTAATATTAGGCCAGCTATAATAAACACGTAACGTAGCTAATGCTATCTCTTTTACTGGAATTGCAGTTGGAAAGTTAACGCTAAATTCAGGATTGGTCGAACTTATCGATATCATAGTAGTTTTTGAAGGAGTTGTATTAGCGACGATCTGCTGTAACAACTCTCTCGACTCAGTTGCTGACATTATTGTTATTGTTATTGTTTAATTCTCCATTTTTTTTGTCAGCAGAATCACTAACAATTTTAAATGCTTCATCGTAGGTTTTATTTATCGTTACGAACTCCTCATCAGATATTTTACCATCACTGAGATACGTGGAAATATATCCCGATAGTTTAGAGTATGTTGTTGTTGCTGTGTGTAATTTTATCATATACTCGCGCAATTTATTATTCGTACATGTAGTTATCTTTTTAGCAATAATATTAAAAATACCAGCTATAGTCGTTGAAGTTGAAACAATAATTGTTATAATTGCTGGAGCTGTCATCGTTAATGTTGATAATATTAATCCGGATCCAGCAACAATAGCAGAAACTGAATACACAATTATATCAATAACGACCATACGTCTACGATATTTTTTTTATTTTTACTGTATGATGGTCGATGATATTTTTTAGTTTGGTCAGGAATTCACATGCTTGATTATATCTGTGACGTTGAACGTCGATAGTTATTTGATCCATTATACTATGATGTTAAGTAGTTAATTGAATTACAAATTCCAAATACCACCAGTAATAAACTGAGACCGAATGTTTATCAGACGATTCCAGCGTAATTGTTATCTCGGAATCTTTATCTAATTTTACGGATATAATTCTAGAAATATTATCAGTTGATGGAGAGTTAGTGTATATTATAAAATCTACACCGCTAAGTACGGATATCTTATATATACCAGCGATTTTTGCTGTATATTTAATGATTTTATTTTCTGGCGTCCATGTACCAGACCCAGAAGCAACACTATACACAATATTTTTAATTTGATCGTGAGGAAATTTAATCAGGTCTCTTTTTTCAGCAATATCAGGAATTCCTACAATAATATAATTAAGTTTTGTATTAATATCAGTAAGTTTTATATTAACATTTGGTGGCTTTCCCAAAAAATTGTCATTAATTGTGTTTATGTTTTCCCGAAAATCGGTAAATTCAGTTTTGAGATCATCGAGGTATTTTGTTGTTGTAGCATCATTATCTGAAGTTGGAATACCAAGATTTGTAATTTTATTTTTGTTCATAATAACGTCTCCACTAAATTCACCGCCAGCTTTTTTAACAAAATCATTAAATGATTTACCGGAATCCTGTATTTTACACTGATCAGTAAAAGTTACGATATTATCATCAACTGCATTATGAATTCGTGTAAGTACGTCTGGTAATCGTATATTGCTTGTCTTTAATCGTCCTTGTTTGTCCTGAAACATAACTACTTCATTTTGATCCACATTTGTAATATTTAATAAATCATCAATCTTATTTCTGAGTTGATCGAGGGTAGCATATTTATATAAATCACCTTGTTGTTGAGCTTTACCACGAGCAGAACTTCCGCAAATATCTACCATTATATTTAATGATATCTGTTTAAATGTGACATCATGGTATATTCATGCACGAATTTATGAGGTGGTTTTCCTTGCGGTGCCATGAATATAGCATCAAGTACACTAAGTACTTCTTGACCACATATTGGTGGATCAGTTAATGTTTGTGTAGGTAACGTTGAATACCAGATTGGTGCAGTATTATTACTGATATAATGAATAAATTCTTTT
The DNA here is from genome assembly GCA_016746295.1 of Potamilus streckersoni. Classification (NCBI taxonomy): domain Eukaryota; kingdom Metazoa; phylum Mollusca; class Bivalvia; order Unionida; family Unionidae; genus Potamilus; species Potamilus streckersoni. The sequence goes on from JAEAOA010002067.1 coordinate 251,634, forward strand.
GGTGGCGCTAATCCATATGAATCAAAATAAATAATTCCACGTGCATCAATTGCAAACGCCACCCATTGGGTATCTTGTCCAGAGTTTTTATCGAGATTTATAATACCTGTTTCAGTATTGTTTGGTTGTTTTGGTAATTGATCGCGCATGAAAACACCTCTAAAGTTTTCTATTTTTAATTTTTTAACAGCATCGAGTAAATCAAAATTAGACATAGGCGATATCAGTAAACTGTCCCTGGAAGTCTTAGGCCTTTTCCGTACCACGAAGGTGAGGTCCCTGGTAATCTGAGACCTTTTCCCTTTTTTTTAGATCTTCGTTTTTTCCCTCTCCGGTCGCTTTCTTTAATGCCATTCCAGCGGCTGTTCCAACGGCGACTAATGCAGTGGCTTTTGCAACAGCTTGGGCTGCAGCGGCTATTAATGCTGGTATATCTGCGAGAAGGGGAAATATACCACCAGTTTTAAAAGTATTCTTAATAGCTGCCGCAGAAAGATCAAATTTGACATCTTTTTTTGATTTTTTTACTTTATTAAAATTTTTGAATTGACGATCAGTTAACGATAATTTATTTGAACCACTCATATGTTCCTTTTTAATGATATTGTTATTCCGCAGTTATTATTTGACGCTGATTGCAGTCTTTTGACCTGGCCAGGAGTCAGGGTAACATTAACGTGATTATATGACATTTATAATAATGATAAATGATCTAATTACACATGACATATTTTCTTCTGCAGCATCAACGACTCTCATTCGTCCACCAACACCTTCTATGAGCATTGATTTATCGCTACGTATAACAGTAATTGCTCTATAATTATCAATAAGACTTCTATTAACACTAGCTCGAAAATGAATATCTACCACTGATTGTCTGGTCAAATCTTAATGTTCGATCGAAAAGTAATAAATTGGATACAAGGATGTAAAATCGAACTGAGATATTTGTAATCCAGTACCAACATTTTGATCACGGCCCATGAACGACATAAGACGATGATATGCACGTGCTACATGATTTTGATGAACATTAAGTAATATATCCTCGGATGGTTCTTGATGTCCATTTATCCTTAACGAAATCTCAGAAACACAGAGTTTATCAAATATCATAATACTACGCGCTTGGTCATTTACTCATGCAGCATTTTGTAATATAATAAATATGTGTCTTGGTGCAGAAACACCTTGCTGAGAGGCTATCTGCCATGTGAATAAAACGTTAATATTACTCTGGATAGCATCTATAGTCATTGTCAGCCATGATAGCATTGATTTACCGCCTTGACTCATAAAAGATACTAATCGTTGTTGATGGGATAATTACTTACATCCAGAGACTAAGTTTTGTAAGAATTACCATACCCACATCACCAGCGGGTCTCCATATTGCATCAGCATCTGCAGCTTTTCGTACTTGTACAACTGTATGTTTGGCTCCGAAAATGACTTTTCTGACATTTCTGTTGATTTTCTGGAGAATCAGAAGTATCTTTTACAAACATCATTGATGGAACAGCTGATCTTGAATAATCATCACTGTACCTTGCAAGACCAAGTATGGTTGTAGATACGTCAACATCTTTTGAATTGATTCAATATTTTTTCCGTCAATCATGTACGTAGCGCTATCAAACAACGCCATAATACCATTATTAACAAAACCAACACTAATATCGGCTGCATATTCAGTATGATCGGTTTTTAATATTTCACCTTCGACCTCAATAAAAGCCTCTGAGGGCAGAAAATATCTACTTGTATCATGAACCTGAAGTTCAATTCTTCCTCGTTGATTTGGAATTCGTGCTTCATAAGAATAATACTGATAATCGTGTATAGACTCATCTTTGAGAACTGGTGCGTCCATGTCAAACGCGGGGTCACTCAAACGCTTGAACACATTTATTTTAATTATTATCGTCTAAAACGAAGACCACTTCGGGAAGTGAGACCACTTTGGGAAGTGAGACTACTTCCCGCTATCAGACTAGCGGTTACTTTATTCTCTTTTTCTGATAAGGGTATATCAGCCATAGATGGCATCGCCATTGCTGCTAGTTTTTGATTAGCGGCTTGTTTTATTATTTTACTTACACTTGCGGGCATCATTTCAGTACTGGGCAATTTTACCGGCTGAGATCGGACAGGTTGTGGTCTGCGTATTAATCGTGATAGTCTATCTTTAATCGCTGAGAATGCTTTACTGGCAAGGTTACCAGCAACACCTATACCCTTTTCACGAAGAACATCAATAGCTTTCATACCCAGCTGCTTTGCAATTGGTATTGCTTTTGGGCTACCCTTCTAAACAAACCCTGAACAATATCTCCTAACCCATCTCCGTAGGCTGCCCTGTAAATTGGTGTTAGAGAATTAATTGCCCTGACCATGGTTGGTCCACGTTGAGCATTGTGTATTATCATTTTATTATTAATTAACTTTATCACTAATTGCATCTAATCTCTGTGGCTTAGTCACTGCGTTTTAGACACTATAATAATCATCGACAATTTCATTAAGAAGTGATCGAAACACATCAATATTCATAATACCGCCACTAATAAATCTTTTACAAATATCTGCTGCTTCGTTAATGATTTCTGGGGAATTATTACCAGCTCGTTTTCCTCCAATCAGAATTTCTAGTCATTCAACATCTGCAAGGACGTTGTTAGGACACTGAGTAATAAGACCACTTCCTAAACCGCTTCCGAAAGAGGTATCCGACCCCGGCCATTCTTCACTTTTTATTTGAGCTGGTTGTGATTTTGGAGATTGTGACAATAATTTTTATTGTTGTGTATACTGTAATATTTATTGCATTGATGGCTGTGATGATTGTCGTTGTTTTGGCGTTTGTTTTTGCTTTGGTTGTTTTTGTATAAAGTTAATACACTGTATATACTGTACATAATTAGGATTAATATTTTTAACCCGACTAGCGTTATAGTGTATACGAAATATCCATTTGTTCCAAGTATCATGACTTATAAATTTATCAGCATATTCAGGATTTAAAAACATGTTTCTATCACTAAAACATTCCACAGCAAACGCAGCTAAATCCTCAACATTTTTAACGCTTTTAATACCAGCAATAGCATCTACGCCAAATTTATAACCTATGTTAGATAGATCACCTATTTCAACACGATCTTGGTCTGCATCTTCAGGCATTTCTAGGACTGGCATTGCATCAGCTATTTCTGCTGGAAGTTTTTCGAGAATTTTTTTGTTTTTTTTAGTTCTTTTTTCTATTTTCTGAATTGCTTTAGCTGTTTGATCTAACACAGGTTCAATATATTTAGTGGTCTCTGTTATCGGTTTAAATAATTGTTTGGTATCCTCTGCAAATTCAACTTGACTTTCCTGACGTTGTTGCAATTGTTGTTTGACAGGATCACGGATAGGTAAATATTTTTCAATTGCCTCTAAACGCTGGCGAGCAATTTTTGTTGAGTGAGGTTCATTAATACTCATTATTTATTATATATATTTTTAATTATATATATATATATATATATATATATATATATATATATATATATTTATATATATATATATATATATATATATATATATATATATATATATATATATATATATATATATATATATATATATTGTCTGATTATTATATTTTATATTTTTATATTTCTGATAATTATATTCATTATTATTTTTAATTATATATATAGTTTAATTTTTATATTTTATATTTTTATATTTCTGATATATATATTCATTATTATTTTTAATTATATATATATATATATATATATATTGTCTGATTTTTATATTTTATATTTTTATATTTCTGATAATTATATTCATTATTATTTTAATTATATATATAGTCTGATTTTGATATTTTATATTTTTATATTTCTGATAAATATATTCATTATTACTTGTAATTATATATATATATTGTCTGATTTTTATATTTTATATTTTTATCTTTCTGATAAATATGTTCATTACTATTTTTAATTATATACATATATATATATATATATATATATATTATATATATATATATATAACACAAACAGATCTAAACAACTCTAACAACACAATCACTACACCACACAACTCACTACACAGCACACACTCAGACACCCACACATACACAAAAACACACAACACATAAACACAAACATGCACCCAAACAAACAACACACTAAAAACCAACACACAACACACAATAAGTGGGCACAAAAAACACAATCACACACACCACTATCTCACATCACTACACTAAACACACACACACTACACCAACACACACACAAACAACACACATCACACACACACAATACATCAAAAATCAAATCAAAAAAAAGAAACTTCACCCACACAACCATCCGAACAAGAACCAACCACACTCAAGACCGCCAAAAAAACAAAACCCAAAAAAACCAAAACATCACCCACACAACCAAAAAAGAAACCAAAAACACACACTACACACATAGAATACATGCTACAAACCAAAAACCAAAAACACAAACATCACCCACAACAAAAACCAACACACACAAATACATCAAAAGACACAAAAACACTAAAACACAAACATCACCCACACCACCAACAACAAAACCAACACACACACACTCACACACTCTATCACACAACTCACTCTCACACAACACACACATCACAAACACCAAACACACACACACCCACACACACACACCACACTCACACACACACCACACATACACACTCAACACCCACATACTCAAAAACACAAAACACAAAAACACAAAACCACCCACACAAACAAAAACACAAACCAACACCACACACACACACACACACTAACCCACACACACACACACACACACACCCCACACAACACACCACACACACACACACCACACACACACTACATCAAAAAACACAAAACACAAAAACACAAACACCACCAACACAACCAACAACAAAAACAACGACACACTCCATCAAAAAAACAAAAAACACAAAAAACACAAACACATCACACACACAACCAACAACAAACCAACACCTCACCCATCAAAAAAACACAAAACCCAAAAAAACAAACTATGTCACCCAACAACAACCATCAACTAAACCCCAAAACACACACATCCCCACACACACACACACAAACTCACACACACACACACAATACACAAAACACACCAAACACAAAAACACAAACACACCCACTACCAAACCAACACACACAAAACTATACATCAAAAACACAAAAACACAAAAAAACACAAACATCACCCCCCACCCCCACACAACTCATACCAATAAACCAACACACCACAACATACCACCAAAAACACAAAACACAAAAAACAAAAACTTCACTACACCACACACACACACACACACACATCACACACACCACACACACACACACATACACACACACACACACACACACACACACACACACACACACACACACACACACACACACACACACACACACACACACACACACACACACACACACACACACACACACACACACACACACACACACACACACACACACACACACACACACACACACACACACACACACACACACACACACACACACACACACACACACACACACACACACACACACACACACACACACACACACACACACACACACACACACACACACACACACACACACACACACACACACACACACACACACACACACACACACACACACACACACACACACACACACACACACACACACACACACACACACACACACACACACACACACACACACACACACACACACACACACACACACACACACACACACACACACACACACACACACACATACACACACACACACACACACACACACACACACACACACACACACACACACACACACACACACACACACACACACACACACACACACACACACACACACACTCACACACACACACACACACACACACACACACACACACACACACACACACACACACACACACACACACACACACACACACACACACACACACACACACACACACACACACACACACACACACACACACACACACACACACACACACACACACACACACACACACACACACACACACACACACACACACACAAACACACAACACACACAACACACACACACCACACACATCACACACACACCACACACACACACACACACACACACACAACACACAACACACAACACACACACACACACACACACACACATCACACACCACACACAAAAACACACACATCACCCGACCCAACCAACAACAAAAACCAAAACACACCAATACTTCAAAAAACCACACAAAACCAAAAAAACAAACATCACCCCCACACAACACCAACAAAAACCCAACACACACACACACAAAACACCAAAACACAAAACCAAAAAAAACAAACAACACCACACAACAAACAACGTAAAAAAAACACTCTCTCACACCACCACACTCACACACCACACACAACAAACAAACACACACACAAACATGACATCAATAAACACTCAAACACAAAAACACAAACTATGCACCCACAACAAAAACCAACACCCAAAATACATCAAAAACACATAAAACAAAAGACACCAAAACATCACCCACACAACCACACCCCCCCCCAAAAACCAACCCCACACAATACACCAAAAAACACAAAACACAAATTACAAACATGCAACCCTAACAACCAACAAAAACCAACACAACCACAAAACACCAAAAAAACCCAAAAAACAAAAACACAAACATACACAACACACCAACATGAAAAACCAACACACACCCACACACACCACACACACACACACACACACACACACAACACACACGACACACACACACACACACACACAAACACACACACAAGTACACAACAAACATAACCACAAAAACAAAACAACACCCACACAACCAACACCAGAAAACCAACCAACACACAACACACCAAAACAACCAACACAAAAACACAAACTAACAAACACATCCAACACTATGTACCCACACTAACAAACACCACACACACCACACTCAAACACCACACAACACCACACACACACAATACCACAAAAAATCAATCACTTAAAATAATTCATAACCCACATAACCCACAACGAACCCACACTAGAAGAACTTCATAAATACCCCAAACCACCTACGCGCTCCAAGCTGAAACACCCACATGACCCCCGATAACTTCATATTTACAAATAAGTAAATCCAAACATGTAATACTCACAACAGCCAAAAAAATTGATCACAACATACACAGGAACTATTGGCTAGCAAACCAAACTCGAGTAGTAGTTATAATTGGGTACTCCAAGTGTAACGAGAGATCAGGGCATGCTACTGTTTATTTTAGGGGCGACGCATTGCATTGTGGTTTCGATAAATAAAACCCTGTGAAAAACCTGTGGGTACACAAAAATGTGCTCACGTGGATGACACAGTGAGATATTTATCGAAACCTGAGGCGTGCCCTGCCCCCAATTATATATATAAAAGGCATCCCCGAGACCAAATCCATTTCGGCGAAATCTGGAATCGAAATACAGATGTATAGATTTAGAATACAACGATCTACCTCTACACCATGCTGCGTTCGATGAATATAACAGTTTGAATTATTACTATATTGTGTAATGGTTTTACAAATATAATTTTATCAAGATAGTCAGCCATTTATGTGTATGAAGCTTACTAAAAAATATAAATAAAATTACAAGCATTTATAAATGTATTTGTATAAATCTTACTAAAATATATAAATAAAATTACAAGAATAAAAATGGGAAAATAACCCATATCGGAATTCGATTAACGCGTTTGAATAACCCAGATCTGTATTCACTGAGAGAGTGTAATTCATTAAATTGAAGTACTGTTTGTGCAGTCTGCAGCTAAAATACATCAGCCGGATATATGAGTTATGGATCGATAAACACAAGTAAGTCTTGGCTTGTTTATAAAAGTAACTGTTTAAACCTGTCTGCTTCAAGCTATTTAATTCACCAGACCAATGCAGCACGCTTTGCTGTAGATTACGATATCGGTCTTAAGTTACCACACTATACAAAAAGGATTCAATTACGTCTGCATACATAGGTAATATTACGTCATTCAAGGTTAGTAGGTATATAAACAACCGGCAAGGGAACTAACCGTTGTTTGGTTTCTAAACAGACAGACAAATAAACACTTAGAAATCTACAGATTTCTGAAACATTTACAGATTTTAACATAAATAATAATTTATTTTAATTTTTGTTTGTTAGTGTAATAATACTAATTTTATTTTGTTTTTGGGCCTAATTTCAGATTTTTATAAATAATTCATGTGAATCCTAGAAAGTCTACAAATTTCTGAAAGAATATGACTTTTATCATCTTTAGTTAAGTCAATTTAATATTATTTTTTTTTATTTTACACACACATATATGTATATATATATATAAATATAACGAATAATGAACACATTAATGATAGTATTTCTGATATTAAAAAATTAAAACATAAAAGAATTCAGATATCTAATAATCTTGACTCTAAAAAAAATATGTATGAGTTTGAATTGTTGCAGCAAACAAAATTTCAAAATAAATTCACATTACCATCTGATTATAGGTTTATCAAATCCATTTATAATTCTATGTTAGAATCTTTAGCTGTGGTGGATGAAAAAAAACATAAAGCTATTCATACCTCTTGCACGCTCAATCGAAAAGATCATAAATGCACTATCTCACGAATACGAAATTAAAAAACGCACAGATGGCCGAATCATGCAACTGAGAAAGCTTATGCTTTTTGATTCTGCGATAAATGACACTAAAAGTGAAGACGGTAAAAGTCTGGAAATATGATTGTAGCTAAGCAGGACCCTTGGCAAGATAGATAGTCAAATTTTATATAAAAAATGATATTTTTCAGAGTAAGGGTACAAAATTATACATGTTCAAATATAATCCTTTGGTCATACTTTATTGAATATGCAGACTTGTATATAGGATCAGCCACACGTTTTATTGAAGCCACACAAATATCAAAATATCTGGCAGCTGCATGCATAGAATTAAAACTATTTTTCCACCAGTATCTCTGTTGGCAGAAATATCTGTTTTAAGAGTCTTAGGATAAATACCAGTATTTCCTACCTTACAATTTTGGCTTTGTGTAATTGATTCTAAGTTACTTAAATGGTTATTTTTGGGATTTCCTTCCAAATGATGTACAACAAGTCCATCTTTAACAATCCCAAAATGACATTCGAATACAAATTTATGACAACAATAATTTTTTTCCACCATTACTAAATATAAAATAACCATTATTATTAAGATTACCGAGTGGTTTCTTTAGTCTACAGTGTCTAATAACACCATCTCTGGATGCCTCGTAATTTGTATATATTGGATGTCTTACAAATTCTTTTTGTTCCATTTGTATATAATATTTATTTGTTTAAATCATTGTTTTTGAAATCTGGTTAGATAATCATTTTCTGTCATTTTAGGAGATTTACCTGTCGATGTATCTTTCTTTGTCATAATATCGTTTAAATTCCCTATATTTTTTACCCCCGCAATTTTCACATAATTGTGTGCTACCTCTAACTCCAATACCACATTAAATGCATGGTTTTGATCCAATACTTCCATGTCTGATACTCAGCATATGGTAACCGCAGTATTTGTTTACGCATGACTTATTACAATAAGAAATATGTCCAATTTTTAGCCAAACACATTTTTTTCTGTTTGAATCATTTTATATATACTAAATTTCAATTTGAATATTTGTCTTAATTATAATAATGGAAGAATTATCAACAATTGAACCATCTGCTACTAGATTTGATCTTGACAGACAACAAGAATATAAATTTAGTGTTTCGATGAAAGATCTAGCTTCAATAAATGTAGATATAACTAAACGTATCCGTGAGGCCAAAATAGAATTTCGAGAGTATGGTGCTGTGCATGTTTGATCAACTTTTAGAGTTGGAAAAGTTATTAATATGATGAACGACAAACGAGCAGAAGTAATTATTAACCACCTTGATAATCAAAAATATCTTATTTTAATAAAATTTATTGTGAATAAAGACGATAATATTTGGATATTTCGTGACAAGAGAACTCCTATTCATATACAGTCTGGAAATAATAAAATGATATTATTAAGTAACAAATCCAAACCTGGAATACTGACTGGTATTGATAGACCGTATTTTGAGCGAGGGTATCCAGTTACTGCTGTGGTATATGGATTGTTTTTACTGAATGATAAACCTAATATTGAAGATCTGAAACCGATGAAACTGTCATAATTAAAAATAAATTGCGTGGCTGAACGCATTACTGAACATTTTACAAATGCGATGCGTGGTAATGGCTTAACAGATTTAAGACGCAAAAAAAAAAATATGTGAATGGGGGAAGGCCGTTAAAAATTCTGGTGCATCTATTAAGGATGTTGTTAAGCTAGAAAAGTTATTAAGATTTCCAATTACAGTAAAAACACTAACAGGAGAGATATTATACAAACCAAAATATATAATAAATGGAAACCCTATAACGAATATTTATCATAATGCACATGCATGGACTTATGCAGTAACTATATTTCCATGAGACAGAATGATTAAATTTTATAATGGTCATATATTTGATTTTATTAAAAATAAAAGTAAAAATGATCCTGTATCTATTCGGTTAATTCAGAGTTCGGAACACGATTGTCATGATCAATTTGTACGACCGAATGGTGACATTTATCGTGCAGAATTTGTTTATGAAGAAATGAGAAATCTTGCACTAAAATATACTTCTGACGAGGTCAAAGTTAGACAACTACTGAATAATTGTTTTACCGTACCAGCGGTAGCGGCCCATTTCGCTCATGAAAAAATCATGGAAACCCTCAAGATCAGAATTTATTGAGGATATACAAAAAAGTTGCATAGAATATGGGCACGGTGGATTACGGAATACTAAATACGAGTATGATGATGTTATATTAGTCGATATGGCTGTATGTTACCTTTGGAGTTTTCTTGGATATGGTGAGTGTTCTAAATATTTTAACAGATTCGTACACCCCACACATGACACGAAATGAGTTTCAATAAATGGACCCTTACCAGATTTTGACATAACAGGATTTGCATATGTAGAATCATTTGAGTTCGCAAAGATCTCCATCCTATTACCTATGTTTGGTTTGGTAAACACCTTTCAGAAAAAATGTTGGGCTCCAATAGTATTATTAAAATATATGCTTGATGTTGGAATATTAATATCGCTAAAAGTTAATGAAGCAATTATATCCTATAATGCACAAAAGCAAGTTTGGTTACCATAACCTGATAGATTTAACATTGATGATGCCAGGAAAGAATTTCTTGATCTTGCCGAAGATGACATTATTAAAATTACTAATAATATACGTAAATGTAGAGATGGACATGACCAGAAGCGTGCAAAAGATCTTGGTAGAAATATAATTGGTAAATTTACTCAGGGTAGTTCATACGGTCATAAACGACACTGTACAAGATTGATTATGGACGATACTGAGTTAGATTTTATAATTAACGATACAACGGAGAAAAGCAAATTTATAAGCCGAAGTAATGCTTATTTATCGAATGGGACCAAGCTATGTACTATTGTTAGCTATATTGAGGGCGATTCACCTCAGTTTACTCATTTAAGATTTTCGATGCTAGCTTATGTTTCTATAAATCTACTGTCTATGATAGACAGATTTCCTCGTCACGCTGTTAGAGTTGCTACGGATTCATTTTATATACATAAAAAATATAAGGATTTATTAAATCCGCTACTTGGTAATGGTGAGTGGGGAACATGGAGGATAAAGCAAGAAAATATACTTAGTTATTCCGAATTTTCTGACGTTGAAATTAAGGAAATAAATTACAGAAATAATAATCAAATATTAGAATCATTTGCACCATATGTGTATGATCCTGTGGCTAGATATAAGACCGTTTATCTTAGTGGGTGTGGAGGGTCAGGTAAAACAACTCGTGTGATTAAATTATTTATGAACAACAATTCAGATATGATTGTTTTGACACCTACACATAAACTAGCCAGAGAGATAAAAGAAAGAGGTGTTCAAACTTGCACATATCATAGTTTCTTTAGATGGTGTGGAGATACGTCGACTCCTGATCGAATGGGTGAGAAATATATAACTAAGTATATTATATGGGACGAAATATGTACGGTGTCGTTAGAAACACTAAAAATATTATTTGAATGGTTATTAACTAAAAATACTGCTATGATTATGTGCGAAGATCATGGTCAAACACCACCTTTTGTTGGACAGTCTCCACATGAATGGCTAAAGAATAATATAGATTATTATGAAGAAATATATGATGATAATAGAGCTATTGATGAACCACTGAAATAACTATAAAGATTAATCAGACTACATCCAGATAAAATACAATGTGAAATAATGCGTGAGATAATTCCAGAAACTACCATGAATGATTTTTGGGCTTTATGGAGACCCATTGATTTGATAGTCGCAAGTAGAAAGATAGTTCATGATGAAATGCAAAGGAAATTATTTACGCTACATAAAGAAAAATTTTCACATCTACCTGTACCATTATGTTATCGTCCATCAGATACTCGACGACAGAATATTGATGTTGAAATTCCTGGTGGAGATACTGAAAGTATCCGAGTACAAAATCTAGTATTGAATGATATTATTTTGATAGATATCAATTCTGTTGAGAGCGCATTGAGTATAGATGAATCACCATGGACGTTAGGATACGCTATAACGATTCATTCATCACAGGGATTAACTATCTCTGATACAAATATCTGGATTGTAGATGACCGGATCGAGTGGTCAAATTTAGTATATCTCGCAGTATCTCGCGTCCGACGAATAACTCAACTACATAGAATTGTCATAGATTATGTGATAACTGAGGAGATTACTAATGACGCTGATGTAATAAAAAAAATTAGTGTCTTATAAACAATGTGACAAAAAATAAACGTGACTTTGATATTGATACTGGATTTATTATAAAACTAAAACAATTACAGAATAATTACTGTGCAAGTTGTAACACAATAATGTTATTGCAATATTCGAATAATAATCCAAGACAATTTACCGTAGATAGAATAAATAGTGATCTTGGTCACACACGTGAAAATGTGATGCTGACCTGTCTTGAATGTAACCGACGTCGGGGTGCTGGACGCCCTAGTGCTAATTTACATAAGTGAACGCGGAGGTAATTGTGTATCCGCAGGAATTACTTGCAATTGTTCACGCACAAATCCTTGTTGAGGGGCAGTAGAATCTAGTTTGCATATGGGTGGTCTTCCAGTAGATCTAACCACGCTAGAAATTGTATGTGTGGTCACACTCCAAATAGGGTCAGTAGCTCGTCTTTTGCCACCCTACAACTCCCCTGGTTCATATAAATATCTCACAATCACATTACCTAATATTGGTTGTTGAGCTCGTTGTCCGTATTCATAGATACGTGGTATATATTTTTTTGTTATTGCATTAGAAGGTTTCATGGAAGTTGCACGAGTAATGTTATTATTTAATGCAGATACCACACTTGGTAACCTTGCAACCCATTCACGAGATCGCTCACGGGACTTAAAGTCAGCAGATATTTCCTTCGCATATTGATATCCAAATAACCGCTCAGCAAGTGTTCGATTAAATCGGTCAACGATTGCTTGATCACGATGAATTTCAGTATACCCTCGTCTGATTTTGACATTATGCTTTTTTATCAAAGATAATACTGCACCAAGAAATTCTTTGCCTGGATCTACTTGTACTAACTGTGGCCATTGTAGACCACCACGTTGATAAATTTGCTCAAACGCAGATGCAACTTCGAATGATGTTTTTGTTAATAATGGCTCAGCTTCTTTATATCTACTTGCAATATCAACGACAGTCAATGTGTATTTGTACGTGCGTGACTTTCGTCCACGTGTTTTAATAGCATCATGTGGCAAAAACAAAATATCTGCTTGATGAACTTCGGTAGGAATACTGACATCAAAATGTGCATATTGAATTGATTTTGGTGGTGGTAGATATATTTGCCATATTGCCTGTCGTGCTAACCAATTTGCAGCAACAAAATGTGAAACTTTTGCTGCTTTAGCAAGTTTAGTGATCGCTGCTTCACCCCTCCAAAACCCTCTATGACTATAATAAATAGATTCCATTATAATAATTATATAAATAATAACCAGCCCCTAACATTATTTTACTTTTCATAACGGATTTTATTAGAAAACTAGCGAGTTTCTCTCTAACGGATTTATTGGGTATAGAATTTAATGCATGAATCAATTTTACATCTGCAAGATGCCGTTGTTTCAAATCTGGATTTTTATAAGCAACGTCGTTAATGTGACATGCTTGATCAATTGTATTTACTGGATACTCTCCTGGTCTTGGGTGATCTTGATCATCAAGTCGGATATCAAGTCGAGTTCCAGGACCACAATAATTATATCCAGGGAGATGTTTCTCACCAACGTATTTCGCCCATGGTAACCCGGGTAATTTTCCTAATGATGCGGCTATATCCCCACCTATCTTTGTTGTCCCTGAGAAAAATTTATATTTTTTGTACCACATTTTACACATTTACCAGCTAATTCATGTCTTTTATTTTTTGTTATTTTTGTTGTCAATCCAACGGTGGATGTAGATGATCTACATCGAAAACAATTTAGACTCATGTTATTAATAATATGGATACAATAATTGATTTTTCGGCGACACGAAAACAAGAACCAGTAAAGCACCATCCAGCATTACGAAATTCGATAAGAATGATTATAAGGTCCATCTGGATCGGGTAAAACACAATTATTATTAAATTTAATAATGAGATGGATGAGATGGAACAAACTATATTTAATAGCACCATCTGTGGATGATCAGCATTGTTACGAAGTACTTAAAGATTTTAATGAAAAATCAAAATCTGTTAATAAAGATGGTAACGATATTATTGACTTTATCACAGATATAGATGAAGCCCCATCTGTAGATGATTTGGATGGATTCATTAATAATCTCGTAGTATATGAGGATGTAATGTTGGACAAGCAATCTAATCCAGCTAGAGTATTTTCTCGAGGTCGTCACAAAAACACAGACCTGATTTATGTTACACAACGATATACACAGATACTTAAAGTGATTAGAGATAACTGTAATACTTTGGTTGTGTTTAATGGAGTAGATAATTATACCCTGCAGAATATTTATTATACTTGGTGTTCAGGGGACATGGATATGATTAAATTTAGAAATTTCTTTTCTAAAGCACAATCAGTTCCTTTTAGATTTATAACGATAAATTTACATGACCCTAGATCCAGATATCGTATAGGTCTGGATAAAATATTTGGTTAGTTCCCCTTGACTATCTGTTTATGAACTGTATATCTGTTTAAAAACCCAAATTTATTGTTAAAAGTCCCGATATTAATATCCTGACAGTCAGGTGACAAAGTCAGGTGACAAAATCAGGAGCAGCAGGGAGGGTGAACCTCTAAAAAATTTTTGCTCGAGTTTATAACGTAAAAAATAGTTCAATAAAATCAGGGTAAAAAAGTCAATAATAGTATAACAAAACTGAGCTAACCTCATGTGGTTTATTATGCGGTTTATAACCGTCCGTACGTTAATGTAAAGTTAGATATTTTGGTTTAGGGTTATCGTCCCTTTTTTCAGCCTATGTAGGAATCCTTATTTCAGGTTAATTTCACAAGCAAAAATTTTGTAGGGTTCACCCTCCCTGCTGCTGATTGAGAGTAACATATTTACCTATTCAATCACCTGGCTAACAAATAAAGTTCCCTAGTCAGTCAGTATCTCATTTGGGACAACCAATCTCGACCAAAATGCTACAAATGGTCTCAGCCACTGTGACTTAGTCAATGTGTTTAAGGCCTTGTCCTACGAGCACTGCGTGACGTAATATACTATGATTAGTATGTAACGATTCACACTTTCTGCAGCCGGCTTTATTGAACCCACAAGGTCCATCGCCACCCTCAAGAAGGTTCATCAATCAGTGGAGTGATCCCTATTGGCACTGGGCGATTGAAAGTCTTATTTGCTACCCGTTGACACTTGTCACACGACAAACAGAACCTCCTAGCCTCCCAATACACAAATGGCCAGAAAAAAAACTCCTTCACTAACATCTCCGCGGTCTTCGCCACATACATTTCGTTTCCAAGCAGACCCTTACGTGGGAGCATAAGCATTTTCTGTCGCTTCGAAATAGGCACAACAAAGTGTTTCAATATACAGGTCCCTTTCCTAGCGTACCGGTAAAAGATACCACTTTTCGTCACGAACTTTACCTCGCCATCGACCAATTTTCGTATGGACCCATCATGTACGTACCTGCGAACCTTGTTGAGAGACAACTCGTCCTCTTGAAGTTTCCTCAACTCACGAGGTAGCAAATTGTATATGGTTGAAGTCTTGGGTCTCAACTGCATTGACGCTCACCTTCGCTTATAGCCTTCGTCTCAACGGACCTCACGTGTATATGTTGCAAGGTTAGGTTATGGCAACAAATACCTACTTCCTAATATTAAATAATGAGACAGTCCGGACAAACATGCCTTGAATTCGCCACTTTACATTCGGAGAATCAAGGTTAATGTTAACCACTGGAAGCGATATTTTGTCCGGTTAGATAACTGGACTTTAACAGCCTCGCTCGTATAATTCCCATCCTTGATATACCTAATATCAAATAAGGTCGGATAACTACACCCGGAATCATACCGAAAAGATGCCCTCTCCACCATTTACCGTAGCTACCGCTGTGTTAGTTGACTCCACTGTTCTCTACTCCTTAACCGTAGTCGCACTCACCTAATTAATCGTTGTCGAACGATACTTTCTACAGTAATTAACGATATGGTCTGGTCTGTTGCAGCCGTAAACACATCGGCTCACACTTCCTCTCTGTATTATCAGTTTCCACCCCATTAGTCTTCCCCGACCCAAGAAAATGTTATCAACTGAGATTTCCGTCCCCTCGCCTCCTACCATTCTGACCATTCCGTCTTTGGTATTCCACTACAGTGGTATTTCCATGTTCACTAATGCCAAGTCGGTCTATGCCACCCCAGGTGGTCAGGCGCAAGTTCCTGCTCTACTGCTTATATTATCCAAGGTCGGGAATTCACGTTCAGTCAAGAACACGATTAAGTCTTTCCGATACGTGCCTAAGGATTGCTTCTTCAAAATTTCCTCGCGTATACCTTCGTACATTAACGAGGTGCTAGCCATTTTGATTCATTTATTAAAAAAAGAGAATGACACACTTATGAAAATGCGCATGCGTTTAATCAGCTCTCTTCATCTATTCCCTGAAGTGTTTCCCGAACGTCTCTGCTGACAGCTCATAGTGCCGTAGTAACGCGTTTTTTAATGCCGCATAGTCGCGTCTACCTAGTTCGGTGGCATGTTATGGTAAACGTCTTTTGCAGCCCTTAGCAATAATCCTGAAACGATTATAGCCCATTGGTCTCTGGGTGTCTGATGAACCAATGCCAACTTCTCAAACTGAGACAAATTGTTGTCATAAATCTCGTCTATGTCATTGAACATGAGCATGGAAATCAGTATAGGCCATCTGTACTCAGCTTGTCGATTTGTGGGCTATGAGTGATTTGTCAAGTCTTCACCAATTCTGGATTCTGCTTAGGTCCTCAGCTTCTCCATGGCTAATATATGTTCATGTTCCCTTGCTTTAACTTTGGTTTGCAATCTGGCTAGTTCAAGTTCTTGCAACCGCTCCGTGCAGCTGTCCGTCCTTACCTACACTCAAGGTTCACTCACCTACTCGAGATAGCTCACAGCTAGTAATGCCTTACTCAATTAACATAGACTATTCTTACAAAACCCAAACAATAATAGTGGTACACATCTGGAATGTCTTTCCAAATTAGCGCAACACCAGATTCTAAACTAATCTAAACGATCTTTGATTTATTACCATGGAGATTGAACTGAATTCCTCTTCTCTCAAGAGAATTAAAAAGCAGTTTAATTTTAGCTATCCATATATATAATCGGAGCGCATACATACATATATATATATATATATATATATATATATATATATATATATATATATATATATATATGCGCTCCGATTCCTATTCAAATAAATGTTCAGATATCCCGGACGAGCCCGCACTTTGTTGCAAACTCGTCCTCAACTTATTTGAGGCGGGTTTATTGGCCGACGGTGTAATATGCCCGGTATCGAAGTCAATGCAAAGTATAAACTTATGTTTGAATAGATAGGTAGTCTGAGCTTTTCTATATAACATAAAAACTCGAGCCCCGTTACAAACAAATACAAAATTTAATCAAGTTTCGAAACAATACAATTTCACAAGCAAATTATATAATGGTTACAATTCTAAAGAAACACCTTCTTTCTTTCTGTATCAAACTAACGAAGGACTTTTAGAATGAAAATAAGATTATACAATTAGCCTATTATGTTTGCGATAGAGTCAAAGCATTATTTAAAGATCCTAGTGTGAACATCGAATAACTCTGCCTTGCATAATTTTATAACCTGGTGTGCGATTCCTCCCCACAGGTCCACATAGACTGTACATTTGGTTGATTTGCACCAGTCTTTCGCTTCACTTTCCTTTCTTTCCAAAATTATCTGTGTATGTCCTTTATGTTCTACACTGCCTTCCTTTGGCTTTCCACTCTGTTTGGGTTGTAAAACGTGTCTCTCCATGAAACTATCTGACCTCCCGAAATATAAACACAATTAACTTAAATCTTCCGTCACATTATACAGGAAAAATCAATTGTCTCCGCCCTCGAGGTCAGATGCAGTATTCAAAAATTACATTGAGTATTTGTGCAGAGCTTAGGACCTAGTTCCCAGACTAATTGTCTCGAATGACCATTTACGCCGCTAGTCTGATTACACGCGAATTAATTCATCTCCTTACCCTATCTTAGTATTTTTATTACGCAGAAAAAAATTCGCTCGGATAATTTCAACGGCTTTTGTATTTTCAACATTTCATCCATTCGTCCATGTACATAAATAGCGATATCAGAGCATGACTTCAAATATATCAGCTCAACACTGTTATGTTACATGCATAATTCCTTATATGGAATAAACATGAATTTGGGTTATATAATTCCCTACAATTATCGAGAATCTAGTTTAGCGAGTCGTCACTGTACATATAAGGAAAATATCATTGTGCGGACTCAGATAAACAAACTCAAACCACGTATGCCATATCAGGAAAAAATAATCCACGACTCAAACAAATAAAGTCCTGCAAACACATGCACTTGCAAGCAATTTAATCATAGTATAAAAGATGTACATGAAGTTTATGCAAATGCCTTGTATTTCAAGCTTTTGGTGTCTGTCAAATTCTTCTGACAATTGTTTCTCACTTGGATAGAAATAATTTTATGCAAAATTCTCGGAGTCTTATGGTTCCGTCTCGTAGAAAAGCGTACTCTGTTCGAAGTCCACTCCCGCACATTTAACCTGAATTTGTTCTTGTTAAACCACGCCCCCTTCCACACCGTAACCAATAAGAATTACAAAAAACTCCC
This sequence comes from Potamilus streckersoni, assembly GCA_016746295.1. NCBI lineage: Eukaryota > Metazoa > Mollusca > Bivalvia > Unionida > Unionidae > Potamilus > Potamilus streckersoni. Next base: position 271,380 of record JAEAOA010002067.1, read on the forward strand.
GCTTAGCCAAGCATTGAAACACTGCAATATATCTGACAACAAACGGTTTTCAACCGGTTCCTTTCCTGGTCAATGTCCCCGACTGTCAGCTTTTATACAGAGCATAACTTTTTCTCCGTTCCGGTATGTTTTAAAAACAATCTCCTGACCTGCGCTGAACCAATCCGTACATTATGGCTTTTAAAATGCGGCCATTTCCAATAAATCTCATTAAAAGTACATATGTCTAGCGTAACGTTACCTACCGAAATTAGCATTAACAAATGAATGTCTTAACTATTAGATTAATTCGCACAATATTATAAATATAATGATATATTAACACAATTGTGGCAGTTATTATAAAGAATCGAAATTAAACAAAACATTCTTAGCATTTGGTTTAACATTTTAACTGAGATGGTGTCTACTAGCAAACAACGGTATCAGCTTATAACCCCGATCCTTGAGACGGGCGACAACACAAACTGTTTAGAACTCGACCTCCAAAAGTAAGCAAAGATATTTGCAAATTATTAATGATAGAACCTGACAGTCAGGAGCATAATTTTCAACCTGCATTATCTGCAATGCATGAAATGAAACGGAGAGAAGATTAAGTCATAAGTGCCATAGACGTCAAAGAGCACTGAATTATGAGACGAGCAGCTTTTCTCGAAAACTCAAATTATGTCATGACCAATTGTAAAATTGTAATGTTTACTGAAAAATGTAGCAGAATGTAGCGTAAAGCTAATATGTATTTGAACTGTAAAGTTTAACTGGAAAGATAACATCGTAAAACGGTGGGTTTGTTGGTCAATAAATGAATGATATCTTGAGAGACAAAAATTGGAATAAACAAGGCTGAGACTTGTCTATACCATTAATACTTTCCTATAAGATAGTTTATACAAAATATATTCGAATATTTTAAAACAATGCATTATTTGGCGAAATTCTCCATGCAATTGCTATTGTTGATAATGCTGTTATATCTGACATGTTGTAGTTTTCAGCCACCATTCTTGGAAAGTACTCAGTCTGAAAGACTGTATTGAGAACCAAACGAAGTAAAATTACGCATGCATATATCTAACGGTAAGACGCAAACATAAATATTATCGTGATTTACAGTTTAATGCTTCAAACAGCATTCTCAATAAATTACTTCATGTATTATGATTGGCTATTCAATTCAAAATTGACTTTCTCATTTTTCTCCATGCCTTCTTAATTATCTATTTTTACATAATTAACTATTAATAAGGACCTAAATTAATATAACCAGATATCGTTTACAGATAATACAATAGTAAGATCTGCAGGTCTCAAACATTGACATAAAGGTAAAAAAACTCTTTGGAGACTACACAATTACCCATGGGTCAATTGTATGTGTGTGTATATATATCTGTGTGTATTTGTGTGTGTATGTTCATATTTCTGAGAGCAATTTCAACAATACACTATTAGCTATTATGAAATGCAAACAATAAACACAGTGACATTTTAAGTGACCTCACCAACAAATGTCGACTAGTATTGTATTTTTTGGGTGGTGATTGGGGGTGAGGATATAGGCATATATTTGCCAAATGCAATCTGTTGGCAACTTATATGGAATAAAATCAGTCATAGTACTCATAATATGTCACGAAGTAGTTTCTTCTAGATGCTCAATAATTCTTGATGAATCAATTCCCGTACGAACCTTTGGTTTACATCTAAAAACGCTACGTTACAGACAGTAAGTATGGACAAAATAACAGCCGTCATAAAATAAATCATGCTAATTTCTTATGTATTTGGTACAAGTTGTCAAAATCAACATTTACTTGACCTATTCCTCGCCCACAATAGCTCATCCCTTTCAGTTCAACTTTTGCCCTAGATGGTTTAAACGCAGGACAATATATTACAAATGAATTCTTTAAGGAAAGCCCTTTTGTCTTCGGATATATATGCAAATTTTGCCATTTGTATGCATAGATTTCTAGTTAGGTTGTGCATGTTATTCGTTTTTGAAATGGCAAATCTACTACCATATTTTTTTTTGTCCTGACAAAAGGGGTATATTTTTTATCGTCAAGCCAAATATTGACTGAACTTGTTTATTTTATAGTTTGAAAAGAGGAAAAAGGAAACAATGCATTGAGTCTTTGTAATTACTAAAGCAATAGCTGATAACTTGTTATATATCTCAAGGCTGGCAGCGACTGATATTGTGATTTCACAGCAAACTTAAACTGAGACCAAATGCTACAACAACATCGACCTGAAAAATGTGTAAGGCAGTTAGACCTATTGCCTTTAAGTCCAGAATAAGATGGAGATGATAGATAGATAGATAGATAGATAGATAGATAGATAGATAGATAGATAGATAGATAGATAGATAGATAGATAGATAGATAGCTAGCTAGCTAGATAGATAGATAGATAGATAGATAGATAGATAGATAGATAGATAGATAGATAGATAGATAGATAGATAGATAGATAGATAGATAGATAGATAGATAGATAGATAGATAGATAGATAGATAGACAGACAGAGAGACAGATAGATAGATAGACAGACAGATAGATAGATAGATAGATAGATAGATAGATAGATAGATAGATAGATAGATAGATAGATAGACAGACAGACAGACAGACAGACAGACAGACAGATAGATAGATAGATAGATAGATAGATAGATAGATAGATAGATAGATAGATAGATAGATAGATAGATAGACAGACAGACAGACAGACAGACAGACAGACAGATAGATAGATAGATAGATAGATAGATAGATAGATAGATAGATAGATAGATAGATAGATAGATAGATAGATAGATAGATAGATAGATAGATAGATAGATAGATAGATAGATAGATAGATAGAGAGATAGAGAGATAGAGAGATAGAGAGATAGATAGAGAGATAGATAGAGAGATAGATTGTTGAAGTTTTCTGCAAAATAATAATATATGCCCTCCTTTATTGGGCATATCTCGTATTACTATTGAGCTTTACAAAGTTGGTTTAACGTGTTCGTGCCTCTAACTCATCGAACGGAAAATTAACAATATTCCTTTAATCCACGATATAATGTGTGCGACCTATTACCCAATATTGATTATCGTACATCGTTAGTCCATAGCTTTATTATATGGATATGTGTGTGGTCTAATATAATTTAATATTTTGTGCAGGTTCATATATTGAACAAGTGTATGCCCTGATGATGGTTTGTTTAGAGTCGTATAGAAAGTGTACTGTTAATACCGTGTCTTGTATGCAACACTCAGCTAATTATTATTAAACACGTATATTTTAGTATCCGAGACTCAGTTATTTTCTACGTAATATCTTTGTCTACTGTTCAATATGCCATTTGGTCTGACTATTACCCAATAATATTTTTAATGAAACACTAAGTCATCATCTAGGCATTTACTCTCTACTGTTTAAAATGGATATGTCGCTACGTGTTTTATTGAATTCTTCCCAATGCTTCAAAATCCAAATCCAAACAAAGTCACTTAAGTTTGGTAATTCAACGAGTGAATAAGAGTCTCACTGAAATTTCAAAGCACATCACAAGCATCATGTGTCCTCTCTTGTTGTCGTTCTTTTTATATTTATTAACTAGAATGGGGATTTCTCCTGTTTGAGGCTATTTTGCTTTAAATGTCATGGTAGCAATAGTTTCTTAACCTAATTCTTCTTCTAAAGATTATGATAATGATAATGAAAAATAATCCTCTTTTTTTTTTTCATTTTCTTGTAACACTCAGAAGACCGTTATCATTTTCAATGACAATGGTGCAATTAATCTTCACGTTTATTTACTTTTGGTCTAGCTTTTTTAAATTTATCTAGATATATTGCCTTTTATCTCGAACTGCGTTGTCCATAGCTTTTTAAGGAGTATTTTGGAAGTGTATGCTTGAGTGACTTTAGCGTGAATCTCTGATCAGAATTGTCGCATCTTGTGGCCTAACCATCTTCAAAAAATTAAACTGCATTCGTGTATTGTTTTAGGTGAATAGTGAATGTGATGATATATGTCATGGGATAAGAGGTCTATATTGTGTTCCCATAAGCATCTGGTCATAAAACAGGTAAAAAATGTTCTTTGTACTATTTCAGTTGCTTCGTAAATCTTTCTAAACTATATTTGCTTAAAATTCAAGATCAACTAGGTCTACATTGTGATGAATATATAAATGTCCATAATACAAATTAGCTTCAGTAAATATTTGCAACTTATTTCATACCAATGTTCCATCCTGTTAGCTAAATTTCGGTTCACCTCATAGTTTCTATTTTATACATAGCAGAAAAAGCTTTGAAAGATTCCCCATCTTCAGTCCATTTTACAATTTTACCCTAGATCTTACTCTAACTCATTTTGGCTCAAATATCCTCTAACATGCTTTCTTTTCTACTTTCTAATTCATGTATGTTACTTATATTGTTGTGCTCATCTAAAACAGTAATCTTTATTTCTATCTTCCTGTTTAAGTTGTTGTATTTTTGTATGAATCTTGAGATATAGCTTTGACACTTATTTCTAAAGAAATAATTTTAAACATCAATTGGTCATTAATTTACAATCCAATCAACACATAAATGACAAATGATTCCATATTACAATTTTGTGGTGGAGGGGGACATGTATTATTTATGGTACTCTTGAACTGAGTCAATAAGAAGTGCTGCCTGTTGTGGGATAGCGTTAACCGTTGACTTGATGAAAATTGAATGACCCACTATGCTCTCTCATTAGAATAACGACCCAGTAAAAGTCCCAGTAAAATTTATACCTTAACTTCATGACGAAATTGTGACTCACTGATGATAGAGGGGAATCCTTACAATAAGGAGACGACTATAAATGAAGTGATCAATCCTTACAGTAAGCATGGACGTAGAGGGCGATAACGGTCCTTGGGATAAGAAATACTCGAGCCTCTCTTAGCTCTTTTCCAAACAAAATTTTTCCATTCATAATATTAAAAGTCTTGTTCGGCTTGAGCCCCGGGAATATATCACCGGTGCCCCATCCACCGCCACCCCTGATAATAAAAATACAACTAGGGTGAATTGGGGAATCCTTACAATATGAATTTGAATAGGGAATGAAACATACTCAAATTCAAGTTTCGATTGATTTATGAACTGTCACAGAATCATCTAGCATTAACAGTTTACGACTCAAATGTCCATGACCTCTAAATAATAAGATATCACAGTGGTAGTCTGTAATTGGATAAACATAATATATTTAACAGTTTGTTAACATAGAAACATAAGTTTGTAATTTTATAATGATAGAGGTTGACATAAACATTTAAAAATATCAAGGTTTAAATGTTCAGATTTTGATATACGAATTATTGCTTACCGATAGATTTAGAAATACTAGATAGCATTTAATTAAATTCATATGGTTTAACTTCAAACAGAGCCATGAGAAACATTAGCTTTCTGTAGCAATAATAACTAACAAATTGCATATAAAGCTTTGATAAACAATCAGTGGCTCCATACTCAAATTCTCACTCAAACTCTCACTTATCAGTATTCTTCTTCTTCTTCTTCTTCTTCTTCTTCTTCTTCTTCTTCTTCTTCTTCTTCTTCTTCTTCTTCTTCTTCTTCTTCTTCTTCTTCTTCTTCTATCGTCATCATGATCATCATCATCGTCATCATCATTATTATTATTATTATTATTATTATTATTATTAGTATTATTATTATTATTATTATTATTATTATTATTATTATTATTATTACTATATTATTATTTCCTTTTTCTATTGAATTATAATAGGCATCCTTATTTGAATACTGTTTGCAAGAAACACTTGACTTGAGTACACGTGACCATTAAAAGCACCGATTTCAATTCAACTGATCAAGACGTTCTCAAAGTATAATTATACATCCGTCCAAAATCGTACTATCAAAGGTAACACACAGCCGGGGTGGGGATGTATTTTTGGCAATTAAATACATAGATATTGTGAAATAACTATACATTTAGATTGGTATAATAATACTAAAGAAAAGAGGAACCATCTCTTTACACAGAGTCTTATGGTAGTCGTAATAAGAATATACATTTTTCCCCAGGCACTTTCTAAGGTGGCAGGGAACAGTTTCGTAAATTGGCTCTGGCATATTTCTTAACTTAAGGCTATGGTGTGACTTTCAGCTAATATTGTTTACTAATTAAAGATATGAATATATTTGTGAACTAGGTGTTTCGGCGCTTGTGTTGCTTTTGAAATTGATGGCAAGCATGTACTCCTTCCATAGTAACTCTACAGTATGTTGATAGTAAAATACCAATAGTCGGCTAGAAAGAAGAAGTAGCCCCCCTTAGAAGTAAACTCTATGATTTGGGGCAAGTAGAATATCTCAAAAATGTATTGATTGACAACTATTTTTAATTGCCTCAGCTTGTTTATTACACAATGTTTTGCAGTATTGCCATCTAGGAAAGGGCCTGTGTTTACAGTGTGCATCACATGGTGTCAAAAACATCGGAAATTAATGACAAAGTATGTGTCCATGTATATATTTGGGGTTGGGGTGCATAAAGTTCTCCAGCTATCACGGTACAAATTGATTTTCCATAGAACTCAATGCTAATGTTTTGTGAAACAAATATACTTTCTATCCTACCTCGGCATACATGTCACCCACTATCACAGAGAACAATTTTAGATTGTCAACTTGACAAGGACAAAACCAGGTACTCAATTTCATTTAATAGAGATAACTCTGCTGGAACTGGACAGGTATAAGAGTTATCTAATTACACCAGACACATTTTCATGTGTACCATATTTTTAAAAAATCATAAAAATACAAAATGTGATATAGTTATGAATAAACATAATCTCGCAATTGTCAGGAGGCTCACAATCGTTTATAGCATAATAGAAACAGCAGTATTCAGCAGGGGCATTAATGAAACAACGAATGTATAGTAGATACCAAAAAGTTATATTCCTCCTAAAGATGAAGCAGACAATATCTTGTGATTAAGTATGCTGTGATACGTGGCGGTCTGCCAAAAATTAAAGGCGTTCAGGAAGAATTGTCTAAAACAATCATCCCTTCCCACAAATAACCGATGGGATACCTAAATCACAAGAATAGAGACTAATTATATGCAAAAAAATATCTTTGCATGTTCTGTGATTGTATGTGTCTGTCTGTCCCAAAACAAAAATATTTCTTTTCTTTATTACATTATATATCAACATTTCCTATCCTTGCTTGTGTGATAATGTGGTCTATATGTGTATGGACGTGTTTGTCTTTGAATTTGTGTAAAAAAGCACAGCATGGAATGTGTATTTGCATGTAGTATAGTGTGGTGTATATAGCACAACATGTTTGTGAAAAGAGACAGAAAAGTTACGTTTAGGCCCTCACAAGATACATTTTCCATGGTTGGTCTTGTTTGTGGTGTTTATTGCGAAAATCGTCCCCATCGGTTAAACATCAACACCCCAAAACATGAGCAAACTGCAAAATATAATGTTGTTGATTTACACATGAACATACTCGTAACCCCAACTCCTAAATCAACTGGTCATGGAAGCCCTAAAGGAGGAAGCCAGCTTGGAAGCAATAAAGGAAAGGAGTAAACAAACAAGAAGGCAACACTAACCCATTTAATAATGCGGCCAGGCCACAATGTACGGTATCTGGTGAGCACCGCACCACAGTGACAAACAGCCCCAATTAGCTCTCCCTCATTGCAAACAGGACATCAGAATCTGAAGTTATAACAGTTGCATTCAATACCCTAGCGGAAACATTTACCGGTACAACGTTGAAAAGCGTGAGTGATGACCATCACATTAAGCATTCGGCTATGAAGCCAGCAAGGCCCCGACTACTTTTCTCATCTCCACCAATCTTTGGATTGGCGATCGATGGAGCCGACGCTGTGTGTGTATATGTGTATCTATTGTGTAATGTGAGGGGGAGTGCGAATATTCACCAGGTGCACTAAAACAAAAGTCCCTTTTCAGAAACATACTGTGTATGCATGTGTTTTTCTTTAATGTTTTTCTTATTTTCAATATTAATGCTTATTATAATTAAGAGTGTTTGTGTGTTAAAAAGCTGCGATTCATTCAGGACCGCGTGACAATATTTGTTTTGGATATCTTGATCGTCATTGTGACATTTTGTCTAATGCAAGAGCTCTTTCCTTCATTTAGTCTTTCAGGAACGCAAAACTACTCTCCTACTTCCAATTGTTTTTTCGCACAATCAGGAACTATGGAGAATAACATAACTAAAACATTGTGGTAGATATCTTGGTAGGCCTGGAACAGCTATCAGAGCAAATAGAAGCCCAATGATGTATTCCAAGCCGAGATATGAGAGGAGGTGATTCCACTTCAAAGTGCTAAGAAATAAAGTTTAAACGCTTCAACTCTAATTGCATAGAGATCTAAGAGAAATTAAGAGGGATAAGTAATCTAGAATACTTTCTTGAATAAGAAAAGAATTTCCCTAAATTAAAGTTCATGGACTATCTGATGGAAGAATAAATCCAAACGGCAGTTTTCAGTGCCGCTAACATGCCGACAAAATGATAGTAGTTAACTATTGCCGAAAACATGTTTTTGCTTGTGTCGTGTGTGAATGTGTGTGTTTGTGTTGAAAACTCAAAGTGGAAACCATTTAACATTGCTTTTTCCCTTTAACATCATAAATCCTTATGTATAACTCGCATGTTAATTTTTCGTATGGTTCTCAGTTATTACATACTACTATTTCTAACTACTTTCACAACAAAATGCAATATCATACACGAACTAACACACACACACACACACACACACACACACACATTGGAACTAACATGTTTATAGTGATGTACGAGCCAAGTTAGCTAAAGTCCATAACCTAGAAATTAATTATCATCTATCTACACTGACAATAGTCATGGATCTGGGTTCGAATTTCCGTAGGGTACGAATTAAACATTTTCTGACCTGTATGATAATATTACGAACATACATAATAATTCATCCTTTTGTTAAAAAAGCGTTCTTCTGCTGAATTGACGGTGAGCAATTTTCATTCTGTTTAATGTAAATGTTTAATTATATCGAAATAAAACTAAATACCTGTATTTATTTTAAAGCAATCAGGAATATTAATACATGATAATTATTCATGAGATCGCCGTGCGAGTGCGTCTCCTACACACGGGTGCATGCAACACCGATCTAATCGCAACATTTTTGCCGATGTATGCAAAATTGCGATAGAATATGGACTGGTGAGTGTAGGCATGAGTATCGGTGCCCTATAGCAGTGGAACAGGCTTTGAATCTCCTTAGGGTACAAATTAAAACGTTTATGTTGCCTGTCTGATGGTTTAAGTTTTATTTAATATATATGTTCTGCCCACTTTATCTTTTCATCCAATTCCACGAACAACGTCCCTGGGGTGACAATTACAATGCGTCACACACAATATAGTATGTACTATCATTATACGGCCTATGCAAACAACTAAACATGTTGCCTTCAACAATAAACATCTTCCATAGATTGGCATGGCATATTCACGTGACTTTAATTAAGCATTCCCCACTGCTTCATCAACATTTATATAACGTCTATGAAACCTGTTCAATCCATCACAATAGATTTCCTTCACTTATATATGTTGTTATTGTTTTCTAAATATTGTGTGATTCATTCGATGCATAATAAGTATAGTATAATGCACACAAACAAAAGCATCGCGTCTTATCATGAAGACAGTACAGTTGTAATTCAGATACATCTCAATTGCCAAATCGGTGTTCTAATGCGCCGACAACATTTATCATAATTGTATTAACAATGCATCGTTTGGTTTCTCTCTTCTACCCTTACAAAAGAGAGCACTAATTAAAATTCATACCACCATGGAACTAATGGCAATTATTATAACAGTCATTCCTTTACAATTCGGATCACACCTGCAACTACTCTTTAAACCAGACACATTTTATTTCGTGATGTACACATCAATATTGGCAACTTTATCTTATCACGGGATATACGTACTATGTTGTGCTAAACAGTTCATCAGTTCCCTGGACAAACAAAACTGTATCAATAACGTTGCCGAGCAAACTGTAGGTCAATATATCATATCATTGAATTTGAGACCTATCATATCAAGATAAACCATCCCCGACAGCCTTACAAGATCTCAGTTTTATGAAAAAGAAAAAATGAAAAAGAAGCAGTTTCAGGGGTCTCGTTCAGGAAATAGTTAAATTACCAAGTTAACTGCATTACATCCAAGGAACAGCGTGTTTTCGGATAAAACAGGTATGTATGTTAAAATTCAAAATGATTTTGTAGAGTGTGAGTCAGTCAAACATCTAGTAAAAGGACCGGTAGTATAGCATAAACATGTTCACAATGAAAATTACGAACTGGAATCTCTCTACAATAAGGATTACCGTTGGTGGTGAGATAAAATATAACTGAAGACTGTTGTAACAAATAAAGATACAACTTATAAAATCTTTCTTGAAATCCGCTCTCCATTTTTGATTTTATTACATTTGATTTCTGATCCCTCTATATGAAGTTTCACATCATTAGGGGACCAAGTCAGTTGGACATGACAAATATCATGCTCGTTGAAGACACACACATACACAGATATATATATATATATATATATATATATATATATATATATATATATATATATATATATATATATATATATATATATATATATATATATATATATATATATATATATATTTATATATATATATATATATATATATATATATATATATATATATATATATATATATATATATATATATTTATGTATGTTTTATAGGTGTGTGTGTGCGTGTGTTTAACTGCTTTTCGCGGTTATAACTTTGGCAACAATAATTAGAATTCTTTAATACAGAGTATGTGTAAGACATGCGCAGATAAAGAATCACATGCGAAGCATTTAGACGTCAACATATATCTCTTAAGTAAAACAATTATCTGCTTCACAAATCTAGCTTATAATTATAAATCGTTTGATCAAAAATTTGATGTATTTTCTCTATGTCCTAGGTTGATTGAAAAGTATGAAAATGAAAGAATCATTATCGATAGTGTGTTTATTGACAGGCCAACATTACTGCTGATCTATACGGTAGTTTATTCGTTGACACCGTTATCTGCTGTACAAAGCTTGTGACTGATTATTCAAATATCACCTTATTCCAGTATATATGTATATCTATTTTGAAAGTTCATCATAACTTAGACTACAAATATGTTCAATATATAGCCGTACATTTATTTGCAAGCACTACACATTGTGTTGTCTTTAGATCTTAATTAAACATATACCTAAAGTTCTTTTCTATGAAGCACTAAAGTTTATTTTATGAATTTCATGCTATACGAAAATTTGCATTTTTTTTAAAAGGCTGACTTCTAAAAAATAACTTGCAATGGTTTACATCTTTCATTTTCGGGCACTAATGATTGTTATATTACTCAATCTGCATAATCACGGAAGCACACCAGCAACCAAACCATAACGTTCATATACTAAATAAAAAGAGTTTTCCACTAAACCATTATAATGCAGGGAAACATTCATTAAAGTAAAATTATATTACATTCGCGATAAACCAACCTGGAATTATTAAGATTGACCTAAATCTAGTAGTTATGAATGTGGTCCTAATCTTTCAGTACCGATTATATGAATATAACTTAAATAATTTAAAACTGATTTCACGATGGTTGGAAGATTTAATGAGCATGAATTACCGAGTAATGAGATCACTTAGAATTAAACTATAGGTCAGTCATACTATCTCAGGTTTTACATGTATAATCAAGATATTCAGATAAATGTCTTCTGTCTAGGCATACGTTTAAATGTAGTTGCATCCTTCAAATCTGATTTCGAGCAAAAGTCCAACAGAACACCAGCAAGTCATTTATAAAGGAATTAATTCGTAAAGGTTGTCGTCAGTGATTATTGCACATAACTTTCATTTTCACAAAAACCTGTTTTTATTTTTTACATTACCATTTAATTGCAACGTATAATATCTCCATCATTTTATGAAGCAATGCTTGCATTTCCAAATAGTATTTACTTTAATAGGTTATACATCAATCTAAACAAAGGAGACTGTAAATGTTTTTTTACCTATGTAATAATATGCTTTGTGCAACGAACACGTCTACGAAGAACGACAAGGTTTTCTTACGTTGTATAAATTGTGTTGCAAAGTGATTGGTACGAAGAGACGTATTTCATCAATTATGATAGACAGTATTTTAGGGATCAACTTTGGCATTCATATTATTTGTATATTGCAACTGTCAAAATGAAATAAGTTCTAAAATAGGAAAGTCAGGTAGTAATTTCCTTGTCTTTGAAATAATAAGTATTTCATTTTCCTCGCACTAAATTTATTAAACATGATATGATTTTATTCGCATAGAGGCGTCTTTAAATATTTTTACCAAGTAACTTAAACACATACTTGTTTTCAGCTTATATATGTGAGGTGACTCAATTAGCAGGTGTGACGGCAAATCCAATATTGAAACAGTTGCAGGGACACCGTTAGAGATTTAATTTATGACGGAGATTAGTATTATTTAAATATCTTGCCATGCGAAGTATGCGCTTTTTTGTACAGTTCCTTCTTTTTGGAACACTCAAGCCATTTTAGATAAATCACGACGAGGTTAGAAACTGACACAGACCATTATTTATTAAAATTTTACGAATTGATCCTTGTTATCTTTCCTGAAATACATCTTCATGTTAAGCATGACAGTGCTATGAACATGGACTAATTGTCCGTATAACACATATTTAAAAATATAATTTCTTCAATACTTTGTTAAAATATAACAATAATCTAGATCAATAAGCAAATAGTACAAATTTGTAAAAATAAATAGTTCTAGAGAAAGGAGAACCGCGTGATATTTACATTCAAGGGTAATCATCCCATTGAACCATCAATGTCGCTCCTGTAATGATTGCGCTTTTCAGGGATTGTGATTGTAAGGGTGAAAATTAAGGTTAATTCGCCGGATTAGATTCATGCTTTGTTCGTCTGAGAGTAATGCTTTGGTCTGATACTGTTTTGTGACTGGATATGTGTAGTTTTTCAGTCCTTTTGCGATGCTGAAGCGATGAAAGACGTGTGAGAAAAGTGAATCGAGCGGTGGGGTATGGTCATTTTTGCATTCCTTGTGTTAATTTATAATATCGTTAAAGTGATTTCTTGTTGTCAGAATTTTCATCGTGCTTTATTGATAAAACTGGAGGCTACTGTGGTAGGAGCTTGATGTCATCATTAATGTGTAAAACGTTGATATAGATAAAGCTTTATATGAAATGATCTGGACACAGGGAACCAAAAGTAATCCTCATAGTTCATCCGTGTGTACACATTTCCAGATCAGTGTCACGTGACTCTTTATATCCAATCGAAATGTAGAAAAGGCAGTGATATCATAAAATCGGAATGACTACCAGTCTACAATGAACATTAACGATAGTATAATTTTTGCATATAATTTCTGATTTTTTTTATACTTACAGCGATATAGCGGAATGGTCAAAATCTGTACGGCAATTAGCATTTTCATAGATAATTACATGGGATACGCGGTTTTCTGATGTTTTAATACTTAGTCACATTTATATAAAAATTGATAAAGATAGAGTATAAAACGCTATAAACTGATAGCAATTCATGATTTGTATTTCAGTGAATCGATATGGCTACTGATGATGATTCAATCTCGTGCGCAGTATGCTGTGAGATTTACAGTGACCCACGATGCCTTACTTGTGGTCATTCTTTCTGTTTGAAATGTATAAAAGGGATAGCAGACAACAAGCAAAGGTTTCCTTGTCCAATTTGTAGATATAATATAAATCTCATAGATGGAGATGTTGAGAAACTACCAAAGAACTACGGACTCGGTGTCGTAATTGAAGCTAAAGATAAGAAACAATATGTAATGTGTTTGAAACATAGCAAACTACTTGATATATTTTGTGACAGATGTGATATGGTGATATGTTCCAAATGCCTTCCAATAGAGCACAAAGGCCATGTGACAGATGATATAGACAAAATATATCAAGAACGAAATGTAAGCAAACACTAGACACAATCTTTTTTACATAATATACATACAAATTACGAATGTACTAAGGTAAGATTAGAAAATGTACCAGACGATAACATTGTATGTAAATGTAGGACACTCTAGTTTCTTTCATGCTACCACACAGTAGAAAATATTATTAAGGGTTTTAATTTGATATGTTATAGCGATGATAATAATAACAAAAGGGAAAAAAAGATAACACATTATTTTGATATTTAGATGACTTTTATAAATGTATGAAACCTACGCAGTAACTTCAGCCTTTATTTTAGGTCTGATAATAACTGCAAAGGAAAACAAGACTACTAAATTACAGTGTATATATATATAATATTGTTTTCGACAAGATAAAAAAGTCTCCTTTAGTGATGTATAAGTATGTCATTCTCATAATATTTGTTCTTATTATCTTTTATTGCAGATACCATTTAAATAAATTCATTCTGTCCTGATGAGGCAATAATTGTTTCATGTATTGGATATTGTTTTCACTCATTTTCGTACAAGCTTACTTCTAATGCTTATTTGATTTAAACATCTGTAGAGTCTATGTTTGTTTTTTTTGTAGGATAATAAAATATATAATTCAATACTGATAGTAAATGTCTGATGTAAATAGTTTGTTTGAAACCAATAAATACCCCTGTTGGTGTTTTGTTCAATCAATACATATTCCTTCCATATTTAGAGAGACTATGCAATTAGCACGATGTGATATAACTTCTATATATTTGTTTCCTTGAACTCTTTTACAGGACAAATTAGCAGCACTTCTTGCTATTACAAAGTTTTGGACCTTAATTATGCAGGAGAAGAAAGATTTGATACAAGAGTCAGGAGACTCTCTGCAGGCAATTATTTTCTATTATGTTTAGTTTCCTTTTTAAATGTTCACATGATCAGTCATATTTCTAGCTGATTGCTTCTTTATAAATTACAACACTCTGATCTCATGTTTTAGATCCCACAGGATAATGCGTTCTATAACAATATGTACTAATGCAATGTATCAAATTTTGCACTAATAAATCCTGTTACGATAAAACGTCCATTTTAACCAAGGGCCGTTGATGCCCTTCGGTCCACTTCATTGATGTGATGTGAGTGGTTTATACACACATAACTACCAAGATGCTGGTACAGCTGTGCCAATCAATATAATGAATATAATTTAGAATTTTATTACTAACAATTTTGATGTTAATGTTCTTGTATCAAGCGCAAGGCAGATATTATTGTTACGTGGGTTCTAGAAGACTACGGTGTATTTTCTTAATGATAATGATTCTGAGTAACTCATATAAATGACGTCATTTCCTTTTCGTTTTTCTAGACAAAGGCTGATTCCATCAACAAAAGTATTGATATGATTTTTAAGAAATGGCATGCTGCTCTAAATGTACAACAAAACACTATTTCGAACTACTTAAAAGAAGAAACGGATAAGAAGATGAAAGTTTGTGATGAAGCTGAAAGGGCTCTCAATACCTCCGCGGCAAAAGTAAAAGAACTCGAGGATGAAATAAACAATATACGGAGTAGCGATATGATAATTGTTGTACAGGTAATTTGTGCGTAGTAGTGAATTGGGTCTTTAAAATAAATGTATTATTGAATATGCTAGAAAAGGTAGGTTTGTTATGTTTAAGAACTCGACAGTCATTCATTTCTTTATTATATGCCTATCTAGTAATGATGTTCACTGTTTTTAGTAAATGATATAAATAACGTAAAGAGTTTTGAGACTGAGACGAAACAATGCAAGGGACAAGCAAAACAGTATGCTAGAAATATTCGTGATATATATATATATATATATATATATATATATATATATATATATATATATATATATATATATATATATATATATATCAAAAACGAAAATAAACTACGTACCCAATGCGTTATAATTATTTTAAATTAGTCTTGTAAATATAGTACGTGCAAGATGCTTTTAAATATACTATTATGATCCTGCGCAAAATTGAATAGAACAAATTTTGCCGTCAATTTGTTTTTAACAGCTGAACTATTCTTTACAAACCTGATAATAATGAAAAACAAAGTGGAATTTTTTACGACATTAATAAGATTTTTTGACATTAAATAATCTCCAGTTATATTTACATTTCATACTTACGCTGATGTATAATTCAAAGATTCAATGAGATCTTTCTCATTAGTTGTTAATAATACTATACATTTGGACAATTATTTCTGCTTTAAATTTGGTAATACCAAATATATAAGCAATGCACGTGCAACAAACATAAAGAATTATAATTATAAGGGCAGTAAATGGAATATCACGAATATATAGTTGGAGGGATATTTACATATCTTAAGACAACATATTATAACCTTTCTTTCAGCAATACGGATCTATTAAAACAAGGTAAGGAAATTAACATTGTGCAAATAAACAGATTCATCCACACTAAACAGATATAAGTGTGAATTGTAATGTATAATTATGAAAACAAAACAAATTTGTTTTCTCTGGACAAAGTATCTATAGTTGGTTATAACTTGTAATCATAATCATTAATATTTTTCAACCATTTGCCTCTTCTCTATGCAAAAATGTTGGCGAAAACATCTACAAATTGTTTGTTTTTAAAATTCAAAATGTAGGAATCAATCTTCCAAATTAGCAAATAATTATTTACTCGATCAGAATATGTAACAGCTGCATTTACTGCAAATGTACCTCATATTCGGTAACTTTTGAATATGATCTACTATATCTAGCTTGGCAAATTTCAGATTTGTAATTACTTTGCATATGGTATTTAATTAAGAATTTGTCGAAATATAATTTATTCTGTAGTTATTTTAATATTTAAGACATGAGGCAGTTGGAGAGAGCATCGTTGAAGATATTGAGACTTCCTTCAAACCACCCGATGACTTGCAGTGTGAAGTTCATGCACCTTGGATTGAAGAAGCTATTTGCAACATTAAAGTCATTGATATCAATAACACAAAGGTAAAATAAACAGTGAATTACAAGATTGTAAAGAATGTACATGTTTCAGGAGTATATAGTTAAAAAAACTTTGCAAACTTACTATTTAAATTTACAAACATCATCGTGCAGAAAACAACAATTTGAATTATGTGCAATTTATTTTCAGGAAACATTCATCACGCCGACGATATCTGACATACAAGAAGAAAACACCAATCTAAAGAGGTCGTATCATATTAATTATTTATATTACACTAGATATAAAAATGAATATCTGCAAGCTATAATACAACATAATTGAAAGCACATAAGCTTTATATTGATCTGCCACTTTTGTGTGACGATGTAAATTTAAAATCATCTAGAAGTCAATCATTAAACGCAATGCTCTAGATATGACCGTTTGACCTTTACAATTTATTAGAGTTTCAAATGTTATAAATCATGAGCCATACCAGAATTTGCATTGCCAATTGCAGTTCTGCTAAAGACTACATTAGTTAAATTTCACATGCTTAAAATATATTTTTATTTTCGGTAAGACATGTGATGTAAAACAAACAAACTTGACGAACAATATATGTGAAAGGTTGTTGGTTCAGTAGCAATTGAGTGAATATTATAAAGTAAACAAAGCACTGAAAACTTGTACTTTCCACTGAAGATATGTTATATATTATACAATTTCCCATTTTCAGTTAGCGTCAATAAATGTAGCTAAAACTAGTTGTAAATACTTAGTCTCAAATAAGTTAGGTACTATTATCTATATTTAATGATGCTGACCTGCAAATTTATTGTGCTATTGATAAGATCAAATTCTCAATGTTGAGTGAAATAAACTGATATAAAACACGGATCTATGCAAATGGCCTATAGACCTATACACGTCATAGTCTTCCAATACACTTAACAATTAAATAAAACTTAGTAACGGTTAGAAATGTGTCTGGTCAAACATGCTTTGTTGTACTGTTTTAAGCATCTCCGTTTCGCCCAAGTTGAATCTTCACAATATTTACAATAGGTAATGGCAAATAATGCACTTACCAGTCAGAACGAATCTGTTATCTGTCAAGACATTAATCCATAAGCAAATGTCACTGTAACACTTGCATATTTGAAAGGCAGAAAATAAATTTTCAAAGAATCTGTGAACTTGAAAATTTAGCACATGGTTATTCGCTGGGGTCCATATTTGTAGTATATTTTATACACGGCGGAACTTTTACAATCAATATTAATCACAACATAAGTATGTCAGAAACAGTTTCATCTCTTCTAAAGAAAAGGAGATCTGTGTATGATAGTGACACGGATCTATAATTATCTGTCAATAACAATAGCAAATACACATGCTACAAGTATATACGATAAAACAGAGCTGTTGGCCAATTATAGCTTCATTACGTACAATAAAATTTTCTAAATTGTAACTAATGAACATGAAACATTTTCTTATAATAATTAATAACTATTTATTTGGTAATTTCATAATGCATTCATATATTAAATTTGATAAGACATAAATACTATGCAACTATTAATGTTATTATCTTTAGCTCAAGCACAAATTCTGTATTTTGGATGAAACGTCAATCCACAATTACTATTACCATATTTATATTAATGCACGACATATACACTTTGACGCGTTAACTATATTAAACACGGGATAATTATTTCTTACTTTAAAGGATAATAATGAGTGCTAAGAATAATCTACGTTAGGTTTAAGACCGAAACAAGGAAATCCCAGCCGTGGGGTTACATTATATGTCTCCCCATTAAGGCAAGACACGAGTGGGACAAATAATGTAACACCTTGACTGGGAATTCCTTGTATGGGTCCTAACCGCAGCACACATTATATATATATATATATATATATATATATAATATATATATAATATATATATATATATATATATATATATATATATATATATATATATATATATATATATATATATATATATATATATATATATATATATATATAATCTTCTGTTTTCTAGCGCCGATTTCATTATTTTATATTCCATCATTATCATGTTTTTTTTCACTAATATTAGAGTTTTTCTTGTGCGATCACAAAGCAGTGTTGCCTGTATCTAACAGGCAACACTGAGTTATGTTCGCACAAGACAAACTCTAACATTAAAGTACTAAAGCGTACACTATTCAATCAGTATAGACTTTATGAGCTTTATGTTATATTTTGTATTTATAAATCTACCTGAAATTGACTGAACACTAACGACTTATAGAATGAAAAGGATTGACTGCACATTAGTAAATAATTGGACAATGCAAACAAATGGCAAACATACCAATATTGTCTCTCTAGGTCATTATAATCTTTGCAAATCAATCTTATGTGCACAATAAAGGCATTCGAGAAGTAAATGATTGGTCAATTTATTGTACGAAGAATGACTAAGACAGTTGACTTAAATTATCGTCTTTGTCCATTTACTATAATAAGTTATTTATATGTTACGTTAGCTTTGCCTGATCTTATCAGTAAGTGCATCAGGTTTATTATTCTAACTGTTTTCATTACTTTTGCCCTCTGCCCATTTTCGAGCATTTCCATGTTTATTGTTATCAAACCATATTCATTTTCGCATGGCATACAAGTGATGCAAAATATTTGATAAACTACATCTGCTTATGTCTATTCGTCTAGGAAGCACGAGGAACTAATACTGGAGATAGCCAGACTTGAGATGAAACTAAAGGATTTGAAGCTAACTATAGAAAGGTACGAAATTGATATAGTGTGACACTAAATTACTAATGGAATCTACTATGAAACATCTATGTATAATTAATTTAATGTTTAAACCATAAGTGTGTTTGCTTTCTTACCTGGACGATTTTTCTCTGATTGGAATGAAGCATTGTTTAAAAAACTGTGATATATAATTGCAATATTTTGTATGTATGAGATCAGACAAAAACATATTTGATTCACGAGAAACAATATTAGGTCTGACGAACATTCTAGCCGTTTTCATTTCCATCAAAATGATCATACATCTGGAATTTCATTAAACAAATTAAGACTTCCGATAAAATATTATTTAAGCAATATGCAAACACAAAGTATAAAAAGCCACAAATGATGCGAATATGTAACGAGGGCAGCCTTTAAGAGTAAATTATAGTATCAGAAGAACAAACAAGGTAAAACATAATGTTAAAAAGATTTGGATGAATATAAAAAAGTATAAATGAAATATTTTGTTTTCTAAATTCATGTTGGTGTCCGATATAGAAGACTATACACCAATTAATTACACAAATACTAATTTCATACTTATTTATAGCTGTAAAATTGCTGTTTAAATGAGAATCAACGTATTCGAATAACAAATTGAAATCAAATATCAACTGCATTGGTCAAAAATAATACATTTTATTAAAAAACGAAATGAAAAGTTAACCACAGAGTGACATGAGATACATCAGGCAAATAAAAAATAATGGGAAAGATAAACTAAGCCGTACACCAATACGAATGGTGTAGAAATACTGGTACACATCACGATCTTAATAAGGATTGATAGTAGCAAAATTTTCAGATAAATCTTTAAAATAGTTCACTGTTGGCCATATAGATACAGGAATGCCAATCCTGAATAAAACTAAAATATATTTGATTTAGTTGCTGATGTAAGAAACAGACGATCCATTTAACACAATGTGTCGACAGTATCAAATAACACCAAAACCGAATGGATAAAAATTAATCGTATGTTACAAACACAGTCATCATGGTGTCATTCCAAAATATTCAAATATATGTATATGTCACTAGGTGTAAAATCATCATTTTGGTTTTATATGAAGTTAACACATTTCTCAATTTCCGCTCCAAATATGTAAGAGCAAATTAGTTTCATTGTACATACGTAACGGCAGCCATATACTGAGTGTGGATTAATATAAAGGACCTAATGTAATTTATATAAAAGCTTCAGTATAAAAAAATCTTCTTCATGTGGGCCTAAATTTCATTTCACTACATAGGTATTGCAAACTATGATAATGAAATTTTCTTAGCAACTTTCGCAAATGTAATGTACAGTAAAGATGTGTAAACAACAACTGCAGGTACGTTACGCATGCACACACATTACCGAACTGACGCGATTAACACAGGAAACTTTCCATTTAATATTGTAAAAATGAATCTCAAGGTGACAGAAGCTCCAATGGAGATTTAAGAGAAATTATTTTCACTTGATTTTGTTTCCTATATTTATATCCAATGTCTTGTGTTGTATCAATGTAAGTAATACTAACGGAGCTTGCATTAAATTATTGTTTTGGGGAAAATTTTAATCAACTTGTAAAGATGAAAAAGCACGAAATCGAACATCACTCAAAACAATATAGTTTAAAAACTATCAGGTAAATAACCCTGACATTAATAACTAAGAAATATATATTTGGAAAATGGTGTAAGATACGATATTCAAGCAATATATATATATATATATATATATATATATATATATATATATATATATATATATATATATATATATATATATATATATATATATATATATATATGTATATATGTATGTATATATATATATATATATATATATATATATCTATATATATATATATATATATATATATATATATAGATATATAGATATATAGATATATAGATATATATATATATAGATATATATATATAGAATATATATATATATATATATATATATATATATATATATATATATATATATATATATATATATATATATATATATATGTGTGTTCTCTCTCTGTTCATCTATATTATTCAAATTATATATTCACTCTTTTGTTTTGGCTAATACCCGAAACTTATATTTCACTTATTTTCCAGTTATCTTGATATTTTCATTTATGTTTATCCTGGACGTAAGAATTTTGTTGCTAAAAAATGAAAAGTCGATGCAAACATTTCAGGAAAAAACTTCAAAGAAAAAATAATATAGACGTAGACTGCGATACACAAGAAAATGCACACGAAAGGTAGGAAACATAGCTCACAATTTCTTTTGATAATTCATCACATATATGTTATCGCAGAATCGTATGGTACATGTAGCCTGTTAATCAATAAAACTTTTTTTTTCTTTATCACTACAAGGACCACTAATTTGATACAATTGTTCTTTATTTTTTGTCTGCATTCACACACACACACACACATATATATATATATATATATATATATATATATATATATATATATATATATATATATATATATATATATATATATATATATATATATGCTTAAATGTTAATTACTATTTTAGCTTTTATAAAACCCTGTTGTAATATCCTAACATTCAAACGTATCTAGCATTATTTAATGTACGTTGCTTCAACTAAAATATAATGGTCATTTTATATATGAAAACAAATTCGAGCAGCAATTAACTTGCTTGCCATTTACCTTAAACATTTCAAGAGCATGAAATTTTTATGCAAGCAATTGTTTAATTCTCATCAGGTAAATTGAATAAAACGAGGACCAGGTAGCATGAGTAAATATTGATAGAGTGTGGCGCATCGATTATTAAAATAAAATGAAATAAATGAAATAGACATTATACGTGAGTTATTTATGACACAACTCAAGGCATGAGAACTTCTTGCTACCTTTATTTTCTTGACGTTTGAGTTTCTCATAAGAACATGGTTTAATGTGAAACTTGCAATTATTTATACAAATACAAAAGAGGCATATTCCTCGTTTTAATCTTATATATATATATATATATATATATATATATATATATATATATATATATATATATATATATATATGTTTTCTGTCCATTTTCGTATGTAATAATACATATATTCTTAAGGACTACACCTGGAGCAAACGGTTTTATAAATTAATATTTCGTTTTATCTAGAAATAACGAGGAGCTAACGTTGGAGACACACAGTCTTGCAAGGAGGTTGGACGACTTGAAGTTAACTATAAAAGGGTAAGAATTCACTATGCAAAAGGTGTGTTCATCAAATTTGGTGCATAATTCATACGTTGTATATGGGTGGTTTTGAATCAACATAATGACATTATGCTATTGGTTTCTGTTGTATTTCCCAAACTGTGCCATGTAACTGCCATATTTCATTTTAATGTGTGTGTTCAGATATGATATCACAAGACATGTGCTAGATGTTATCTTCATGCTGAAAGCGTTTTACCCTTGAGAGAAACGTGACCTAGTTAAATGGAGCAAAATCTACCTCTTTATATTTTGACTCAACCATTCTAATGGTTTGACATTAAAAAATTGATCAGTACTGACAGACATTTATGGAGGTAATTTGCAATGAGAAAAACTAAGCATTCCCATGGAACACAATATTATGAATTATGACATCATATAAATACTGATCAA
This sequence comes from Potamilus streckersoni, assembly GCA_016746295.1. Classification (NCBI taxonomy): domain Eukaryota; kingdom Metazoa; phylum Mollusca; class Bivalvia; order Unionida; family Unionidae; genus Potamilus; species Potamilus streckersoni. The sequence goes on from JAEAOA010002067.1 coordinate 294,994, forward strand.
ACAATATGAAACCGTAATTATGGTTTGTCCATCGATGAAAATTGTAATGCGGTATGCTTGAAGATGATTAGTGAGGCCAATATATGAACAGACATATCCCCTGCATGTAGAGCAGACATGTATTATTATTGGTATCGTGATACTAGCTGCTCTGTCCTTACGAGTGGCACGTCTACTCTGCGCCTTGGCAATACCTGCTGTTATGTTATATGCGCAGGATTTGATATTGATGCGCCTGTAGGAAAGGTCATGCGCAAGGTTCTTTAACAATGTATAGAAAATATAAAGTATATCAATGACGCCTCAAGTGAGTCTTTGAAACTCATCTTGTATCCTTAAACAATGCACATTCCATCGCAGAATTTGTCATTATACAGCAAATTTAAAATATGTCTATCAGGAATACGGACAATGTGTCCTGTACATCAAGCTTGAGCCCTCTGAAGAGGGATGAGATTCTGTCTCTAACACCTTGATGTAAGACGGTTTTTTTCTTGGCATCTTATCTCAAAATTCTGGTAGAGACTTTTCATATGATATTGAGTTGCCTGGAATGTCTGATATAGAAAGTCCACGTCTCGCCGGCATAGAGGACTTTGGTAAGCACTCCAATTTGTTGATATGGATAATTTCTCTGAAGGTACACTCATTCTACAAAGTCTCCTGTAATTTTTGCTGGATGTGGCTGTTCAGCTGATGAATGTCCGTATTGACTGCTATTGATAAATTGCTGCCCAAAAACTTGAAGCCAGAAATTTATTTCACTGTAATGCTCAGTTGAAAATATGACTTCCGAGGAAAAGTCAATCTTTTGGTGCTGATCAGGAGACCGTAAATGTCGCATGCCTCAGCTATCCTGTTCATCCTGCTCTGCATAACTTCTGATCTGGCATTGAGGGTGCAATTTTCAGCAAGGAAGAAGTCCATAAGCGAAATTAGCTATGATACAAAACACTATGAATATTGCCTATATGGGTACAATTATTGATTGACATTGTTTCCATTTTGTTTCAATTACTTTGTTTTTGTCCTAACCTATCCTATTTGCGATACAAAATGTTTTAAGTCAGGCTAGGATTTTCTTCCATGATATAAATAGGAACACGACAGCATATAAAACAACAACAGTATTGCTATATAAAGGAGAGTTCCAGCTATTTACTTTATTATGTTGATTGGTTTTAAACAAACGTTTACATGTAGATAAAGGCTATTAAATATACATCACAAATCGTTGTCATTAAGTAACACAATTTAGTAGTATCAAAACAAATAAAGCAGACTATGAAATAATCATCAAATTGTTATTGTTGAAACATTTAAAATCATTTTCAAATTTGTTTTTGATTAAACAACCATATTACGATACTCTATTAATATTAAAATGTTTGAACTTTTAGTTCCTTTATTAGTCATACAATCAAAGATAATGGTTATTTTGTATTTTGTACATATAAAATAAATATTTGATGTTTGTCAAACCAAAGTAGATTTTTAAACTGAATAGTTTCCCTAAATCAGTTAAGTTCCGTATACATCTTCCGAATAGTAAAGATTGATAGATTAAAGGTTAATGTACATCAAAATACATTTCGCGTATAGACAGCAAAAACAAGTTATATGGCAACATGATGGAGAATGGTCTTCCACGCATCCAAATAGTAAAAGATCAGTGGAACATATTAGATTATATACGAATGCTCACTTGTATTACTCAGTTGACTGGGTTATTATATATCTTAAGCAGGATCTATGTTCATACTCATGTCCTTTTGTACAAGAAGGTGTTTTTCCTACCGTTGTTTTAGCATTGTGTGTGTACTTCTCATATCTCATTAACTTTACCTGTTAGATGAGGCAGAGTTGGAGGCTGTGCATTACATTTTTGAAGTCACTGGAGCATACAATACGACAGTTTTGTCTGATTTGGTCATGGCCAGATTTTTGTTTATTCGAAGAGTAAGATTATTGAAGTGGATCTTTTCTTTGCTTGTTATTTCCCGCTTGATAATTAACGTTTCCTTAGTAAGTTTACATTAATAGTCGTAGTTAGACATCACATGTATGGCGACACTTTCACGTACACTTTTCGTACCAATATTGTAAGTCCGAATTCACTGGAGATGAACGTACTATTGGAGGCTCCACATGAAACCTCTACTTTTCTCACATTTCTGTTCCCAGTCTGCATCAATTTTGAGATTTCACTATACATATGAAAAGGTAGTTCCATATTGAGTCCTCTACATATGATTAAAACTCGATATAAAAAGCCTGTCTAATAATCCAATTTGCACAAACCCAATTGTCATTTTACTCTTTATGTTTCATGCACTTATATATTGTCAGTTTTGTAGCTTTCGCCAATATGTTAATGACAAGATTATTGTACCTAAAATTACAATTATGTTACAAGTACGTAGCCATATCCGTATATCATGGGCAGCCTTCTATTGATGATGTGTACAACATTCAAATCACAACGTCAATTTTTCTCATGTTTTGTTTGCATAATACTATTAGGTGAAACTTATTCAAGTCACGATCATTTGCAGGATGGTCGATGATGATCATCCATTATGTTCCTGCAATGTTAACTTTATGAGATATATTATTGTTACTTGTAAGCGTAATATTGTTCTATTGGATCTAATTTTATTTGAATTGATATTCACTTTGTCTTTCAATAGAAAAATATGGAAATTTAACAAAGACCAGGATAAAGAAGAGATTAAAAGATTCAAAAGGAGGTATGTTTGTTATGAATCATATATTCATTTTACTTTTTATTGATCTATATTGATTTAGCATTCGGCACATTATATTACCTTCCAATCAAATTGTGTAACCAAGCCACCACATAAATATGTGAAAAATCAAGCATCGTGCAAAGCGACTTTAGATCAGATATTGCATTAAACAAAGTGAAATTTTCATGAAAAAATACTAGAGAAACATATCTCTAAAAATAGTAAATTGACAGGAAATCTCTTCTTTATTGAATGTTAAAAAGTATTAAGTTATATCCTATGATGATATATTAAAGTATTATTTAAAAAAAAGAAATCGCCAATTTATTCCAATGTTCTTCTCTCCTCGCGTGTTAAGTTTTGTTAAAAAGGATCTTAATTGAGTCATGAAAATTATTAGTGTTGCGTATCCGAAATTGTGTTATTTATATTCTATCGAATGCCCTCTAATACAGCGCGACAAAAGGACGACTTTGTATGAGAAATGCTTGGTTAAAGATACTAAAAATAGCTTAAGTAAAGATTTTTCCCTGAACATAATCATATTCGTGTTTGAAGTTAATGATGACATCGAGCATTGATGATGTTGGCTGGAATCAAATTAAAGATACAATCGAAATGCAGATGCAGCATCTGTTACCCAGCTAGACTGCATCTGGCAAATGCAAATAATTCACGCCTGAATGTAGAGCTGAACTAAATAAAGAATCTCCAAAGATTGCTGTCCAAAAATTATTGTTTTTCAGTTCATTTTAATATTAATAATGTTTTACAGCCGTTGATTGCAATTGCACAGAAGTTATTTTAAAAAAATTAAAGCACCGCAGAGTTACAATCTGAGCCGTCAACAAATATATAATAAACAAAGTATATTTTATTATCTTACAAAATTAAATATTTAAATAATGATGCGAAAATAGTTTTTGTTGTGACTAATGACATGGCCAAACAAAATATAACAACATATAATTGTAAGACATCTCAAATATATATATATATATATATATATATATATATATATATATATATATATATATATATATATATATATATATATATATATATACATATGTACATATATATAATGTCTACTCAGCAAATGCATATATATTTTATATAATAAATAAAATTATAACTCTTTAGATAACTTGCAAGTAAACAATAAATCATCCATCTGATCAACTAGTAAATTTAAATTTGTTTGTCTACATTTTTTATCTCTTATTTCATCTTATCCATCCATCCATCAATCGATCTATATATCCATCCGTCCATCTATCCATCTATCCGTCCTTCTGTCAGTCAGTTTATCCGTCCGTCCATCCATCCATCCATCCATCCATCCATCCATCCATCCATCCATCCATCCATCCATCCATCCATCCATCCATCCATCCATCCATCCATCCATCCATCCATCCATCTATCTATCCATCTATCTATCTATCTATCTATCTATCTATCTATCTATCTATCTATCTATCTATCTATCTATCTATCTATCTATCTATCTATCTATCTATCTATCTATCTATCTATCTATCTATCTATCTATCTATCTATCTGTCTCTCTGTCTGTCTGTCTATCTATCTATCGATCTAACTATGTCTGAGTGGGTTTCTTTCTATCTGTATGTCTGTATGTGTCTTCCTATATATATATGGGGGATGTTTGTGTGTGTGAGTCAGTGTGCAATGTTTTTGTGTGTGAGCATGTGAACCAAAACCAGTTGTTTCTAATAATTATGTAACTCATATGCACAATTTCCAGGTCACAACAACAAGAACAAACTGACAAAGATGCAGACCAAATCTAGGAGAAAGACAGTGATTTGTTACAAAAGACATCTTAAAGGTAGAGGCATTATTGAGCACATAATATTTGCTTTTGTACATCAGTTAATACATCACATATACTATTTTGATAATTTGCTTGATATAGATGTCCTGATATTACTTTATTTCAGTATTTATTTATTTTGAACAACAAAGAACCACCAACATGGTAAACTATAACATTGCCTACTTCGGGATGTTTTTGGTTTAAAATATTGAGAGACATGCAAATCCGAAACAATAATACCTTCCTCGCATTGAACGTCAAATGGTGCCTTAGCACTCTAGAGTTCCGGATATGTTTGTGTCATTCCAGATGCATTCAAGAGTTTCATAATTTACTTAATGAAGATCATGGTTTAATTAAAATTCAAACATCACCAGTGAAGACAGATATATATTTGTATCATTAACTTAATTATTAACTCATATATATATATATATATATATATATATATATATATATATATATATATATATTTATATATATATATATATATATATATATATATATATATATATATATATATTAATCGTAATTGTTCAAACCAAAAATAAGAAATGTATGCAAAATATTATTTAGTGGATTGGATTTTACAATCAAGATTTTATTTATATAAATTGATTGTAACAATGTCATTGTTTGGAGTATTACACCAAAAGGTAAAGAAAGAGTCACACACAATATATCGTTTCTAATTTGTCTTTCATCTCCCTATCACGCGAAAAGATTCAAATTTAATTTTACATAAATGCACACTCAGCTGTACATGGTTTTCAAAACGTGTTACTAATCTTTTATTAAACAAATTTAAATATGAATCAACCATTAACGTTATTAAACTTACTTCATATGATATGTATCAGGAACATTGTTTGTTTGCTCGATTTTAATAAAATTTAACAATATTCTTTTGCAACAATTTATTTTAGACTAAATGAAACAAAAATAATTGGACGATTATGAGGAACAGGAAGCCATCCTTCAATCATCACTCACAGAGAAAAATCGTATTGGATTCGTCAATCCGAAACACATGGACAACAAATTGCCGATCTCCAGCTGAAAATAAATGAATTATTAAATAGGTGAATTCAATGTTTTTATATCACACAACTCAATGAAAGTGCATATCTTATTGTTGAGCATAAATTTTGTGGTGTTTAAAATGTACCTAAAAATATATTTTAAACATTGTAATATTCGCATTCTGATATCGAAGTGTGGAAATCATTTGACCAGAGAAACAAAACGAACATATACAATCAGCACACTGTATCATTTGTATTATTATAACATGTATTCATTTGATAGCATTATGTCATTGCATAATTATGAAATTGTTTTGTCGCTTATATTGGATCTTTTGCACGCACCACTGCTGGGGACACTAGGAGCGTACCATTAATCGACTAGGAAATTACAGCCACAGCAGGTGAAATAGTCCATGTATATCTTCTTGCATGGAATATTGTCAACGTTTTATCTCTTCCTTTGTTTTAAGATTTTAAAAACACCGTCCCGGGAAAGATACTCTTCATAACCTACTTTGTAAATCTCGACAGACTAAGTAGCCAGTCATGGAAGTTCCAACGAATGTGGTGGAAGAATACGAAACCAAAAACCACAGGCTCTGGTTCGATTCCAAACTTAATGACATCTATTATTGTTTATCATTACAATTAAAGAGTCCCTGATACAATTTGTATGTATACATTGTCCTTGCACTGACACCGCTTTTATTTGTCAACCAGTTTGAACACAATTGTATTTAACTGCACATTAATTTTAATTCTCTGTGAGAGATTAATATACCATTCTTTCAATTTGTCATAAAAAAATTTAGGATTAAAAATCATTTAAATCTTTTTTATTTGATTTTTTGATTATGATTTGAACAAACAAAATAAAATGCCCATAGTAATTGGATACCAGGTTCACTTGATTAAGGAATTAGGAGCTACGCGTTTAAACTACCAATATGTGCTATTTAAAACAACAACGAACATTGCATGACGTTTTCACTTGGTCAGCTGAGAGCCAAGCGAGGCAGCTGATGGTATCGATGTTGTAAGTCTGGTTAAACTCTTCCTAGTTACGAACCCCTACGAATCAGCGGAGGACGCTCTAACTACTTATGCTACCGGAGCGGCCTCCAAAGAAGGAACAATTATACTCATATGTTTATTAGAACATGTTCGTTTCTGCTCAACTAACTACTTTGCTTGTGTAGCTTTTTGTGGGGAAAAGGAGCGTGGTGCATTAATTTTAGCTCAGATACAGTATCTTAGAATAAGTGTTCATGCCACTGTGTGTGTTTGACCATACATGATTATAATAGCATAAAAATCGAGGAAGTTTTCGTGTCTTGTTTCAACATTGATATGTAATATTTAGCTAACCATTTCTTATTTCAGATTCAGTCATTAAGATGTCATATGATACCAACATTTGAACATCACACCCGATATTTCTTTAAACCTGAATAATTAATTAATCCAAGTGCTCTATATTAGTTAGTATAGTTTTCTGGGTATTTCTAAGCATATATTCCTAAACGCATCACAGATGATATGCAGGTTTAGTATATCATTATTTCCAAGTGCTTTCCGGTTGAAACGTTCCATCAAATTCTGAATATAATAATACTGCTAATAATAAAATTGTCTAGGTTTGCAGCCTTAAGTGTTGAGAAAAAACATTTGTACACGTGATATAAATCTAGCACACAAGGAATGAAAAAGTGAAAGCGTTTATGTACATTTTTCACTATTTAAATTTTTAGTCCGTGGATCTAAAGACTGTTCCATGAATCGAAAACTAACCACAAATCTAATGTCGTACTAATTGTGATTCTCTTTCCTTGTTTAAGCAGCTTCTTACCCATGAATCTACTGATGTATTAATGATATTTATCAATATTGTCCCTTATGATTTTCCTTCGTCTTGATGAAAGTTGGACTGGCGTAACCCGACATGCAATGAATATACAATGGTAGGTATTCTTTTCTATGTGTAATTCAAGCAGTGAGTATATGAGTATATCGGTTGTTCTCCATGATCTTGTCTTTCTAATTATGGATACACTTGTTTTGAAACACCAATACATGAAAAAATGTTTAAAATGAAATTTCTTTCTCTGTAAAATATTGGTGTATATCACTTACAGATTGATTGAATTGACCAAATATAATGCTCTTGACTGATCCCGTAAAGGCAGACGGTAATAACGATATGTGTATTTATTTTAATTGTTTTTCAGTTAGATTTATTTTGGTTTATTTCATTACATGCTTTTGTTATGTAATATTGTTTGCTAGACTTGACCTTGCCCAAAACTGATTTATTTTCTGTTTCACCTGATTGACTTGCTTTTCATGTTTATTCATTGTAAACAAGTAGCGCATATCTAACTTTTGCTCTCAATGTATGAGTTCAATATCAGGATCAATATTAACAGAAGAGGTAAATATGTTTATTTTGGCCAAGGTTTTGGGTTTCCAAGTGAATTATACATAATGCATGTTATTTGTTTGTGAACATCAGGATCATTCTACAATTTTTTTTTCATTTCGTTTTCCTTTTAGAAAATGATAATTGTCACCTCAGGTCAAATATAGAATTATAATGAATGCAACTGTAAGGAATTGGTTATTTGTACTTCAACGTCTAGCTCTTTTAAATTGTGTATTTTATGTTATGTCCAGCAGTATTGTTTTTGTTGACACTGTGGAACTCGAGTGATTTTTTTCCTCTGGAAATACCAAAGTGCTCTGATGAAAGTCTTAGAAAAAGTCATTCACTGGAATATATACTGAATTCAATCCTGGAATTATATTACAGTGATTCAACAAAAGATTGTTGATAAATCAACACTTTAGTATCTACTACAGACACCTAATCGACTTCAGTTTTTGAACTTTTGCTGAATTTTATTCAGGACTTTAAATTATTAGGACGTGTTTGTAAGTATTTGATTATTCTGGGATTTTTTTCAATACGGTATTTTTCCCCATTTTTTGTATCATATGAACGGAAATTATTTCTTGAATTTTACAATGTTTGTTTTCCATCCCTTATTTATTTTACTTACTTTCAGAGAATAAACACGTACAAATACAAACTCATTAAGATTGGTACATAAATATGTGTCATCTGCAGAAGAGCAACTATTTGAATGAACATTGTATCCGTACACTCTACATCAAGTAGACGCGGATATATTCCACCTCGCGTCGTGCATCATTTCAATATATTCTGTATTATTACAAATGAAATGATATTATGGATACGTCAGAGTACTGTTAGGGGTATATATATATATATATATATATATATATATATATATATATATATATATATATATATATATATATATATATATATATATATATATATATATATATATATATGTATATATATATATATGTATATATATATATATATATATATATATATATATATATATATATATATATATATATATATATATATATATATATATATATATATATATATATATATATATTTATGTATGTGTATATATATATATATATATATATATATATATATATATATATATATATAAGTTGCTGAAATATTTCTCCAACGTTTGCTTGATGTATTTCTTTGCTGCTCGCATATTGATTAATGATGACACTGTCATCATAAGGGAATGAACTACTGGCTACATTATCTGCACTGGATAGCCAAGTTAACGTCAAGTGTTTTCTGTTTTCTCCTTACTGTTGTACATGACATTTCATGCTATGTTTTAATGCGATTGACAAAGTTAATAAATTTTCTATTCAAATATAATTTCTACGTCGATTTGAAGGCGCTCTGGATAAGTATTTTGAAAAATCACACCTATTCGAATATGTTTGCTGTTAAGCAAATCTATAAGACGTCTTTAAACGATGTAGGATAAACATTTTCTTCTACGTTGAATACATTCACTTCTGCTACAGTGCAACTCATATCTTAGAACTCACCAAGAAGGGATACACTGAAATACTTGGCATTAAATTTTGCTGTGTTTTTAATAGGTTTTTGTTCGTTGTTAGCTGGCTGTTTCTGTAAGAAAATGTCATAGTGAAACTTATTTTGCAACCCAATGAGAAATGGTGTAGATAACATGGTATATATAATTAAGTAATCCTTTGAAATAGTTAACAAGTTATAAGGGCTCTAATGGATAGAAGATAAGACACGAAATGCTATTGAATGCTATTTTTTATCAATAACGTTTATAATGACATCATTAAAATGGGCGATTAAGCTTAATTTGTTTATAGTTTCGTAATAATGATTAGATTGCTATATGTAAACATACAAACGTTTGAATGTAATGCTACATTAATATATGAAGGTTTAGTTTCAGAGCTAGTTTATCAAAACACCATTTCAAAAGAAACCAAATAACTCAGTGAATAAATAGTGTCTCTTTTTGGAACCATGGTTTGAAAAAGACAGGTGAAAATAAGAGTTATTATTCGAACTGAGAGTTATTAATATTTCTTAATGAGGCGACCTTCTAATGATCATTGATTAAGTACTCTCGATTGACTGTTGGGAATCAGCATATTAATAAAATGTGTTATTTAGAACAAACTAATTAAATAAGACAAAAATGTAAAGCTTTAGACCCAGACAAAACGTAATGAAGAAGAGAACCTCTAATAAACATATATGTAATGTGGATAATAAGAACTATTAAAAAACTTGAGTAAATACTGATAATAAAACAGACTTTTTGATAGAATATGAATAAATTTAATAAAAGCTTTATACATATCATCAGGCAGATCAGCTGATTTTGAATCGTTCTTTTATTATAGGAATATTCCTAAATTGGACTGTCCAGGGATTAAATATGTGTATGGTCGTATAACGGTAATTTAAATACCTGCAAATCTGCAATATATTCCTAATAATGAAAGCTCAGGATAAGGTGGGTTTGCAGCTTAGTTGTTCAACATTTTTGTGCTTAAAGATTGGTCCACTTTACAGAAGTGCAATCATTTTTCCATATTATTCTGGGGAGATGTCACTTGTTGAAAATGAGAGTGTACTGACTTGTCTTTCAAAAGAGATAAATCGAAACAATATTTATAAAACGTTAGACCAACCTCCTTACACTATGCAGGAAAGAAAATAAAGCATGCCTTTACCAGTAACTGTTAATATTGATCAAACTGGTTTCATTAAGGAAAGATATCAGTATAATATGTTATTGTGTTTTTATAAAAATAAATCATACACTATATTGTTATCTAAACAAATTTGTTGCATAACCTTTCATTCAACCTTTGACGTTTTGAAAGTGACTTCATAAACTGGTTTGATATTCGTAATCAATGCCAACAAGGTGTGCTACTTCCCTTAACATATTTTCCTTCTTTGTGCAATGATATTAGTCAATATAATAATGTAAGTTCCAAATATAAAAGTAATGAAAAATCATATAATATATCATCTCTCTTCGTGTAAATAACAATTCTTTAACTAGTAATGTTTCTGGTAAGTCTCTGCAATCTGCTTTCTATATAATTTATCAATGTCGAAAATTTGCAAGCTTTATAATAAATATTGATTGAACAAATGCAATGCCTGTTAGAAGTATAATTGATTGTAATATTCGAAACAAAAATGAATCGAATTTTTTTTTTGGTTTCTTATTTCTTATTATTTTATTAATTTCTACAGGTATACGAAATTCAATAGAGATACGTAATGTGGCTAAATTAAACAATTTATATGAATTGAATAATGTTTTTTGATATTGTGAAAAAGTACTGCCGTCGAATATCTAAAATAAGGAAAACGTAAACATCTACTCTTCTGTATCATACTTACATGATGTTGCTAACCAAATGCCTAAATATCCTCTGTGTTATATATATATATATATATATATATATATATATATATATATATATATATATATATATATATATATATATATATATATATATATATATATATATATATATATATAATTTAACATATTTTAACTTCTATAAATATAACGTTAAAACAAATAAAAAGAGCAGTTGCATTCTGATATGGACAAATCCGAATACCGTTATGCGAAATTATTTTGTAGGCTCGAAACATCGGATGGAGAAGAGGCTTTTATCCTAATGACATTGTACATGAAGATGGTTCATGGATTAGTCTGGATAATGGGTAAATGTGATCATACACTTTGATATGCTTACTTTTAATTTATGTTCTTATGAGTAGCATACAAATCTAAAAAATTGAATTTGATTTCAGCATCGATTATAATAAGCGATACTCATATATGCACCCATTGCTTTACATGTAATAATGGACAAAGACCATGGTTTCGCTATGCTAATATCACTTGTTACGTAACGGCTCGTTCTGAGTAACATAAAAAAGAGTGAACACAACATGCTTTATAAATTTTAACAATGATATAATTTATTTTCCTAGAACTTATAAAATAAAGTAAATAATTTAGGTAAGACTTACGGTTTACATAAATGATCAAAATTTTGTTAAAACTAAAAGAAATATGAGTCCTGTAAAGAGTTCTAAACACAGTCTGAAAGTATGATGTTCCGGTCCAAAATGGCGGATGACCATGTCAGACGAAGGATAACAGCAAATTCCAGAATTTGTACAATAGACAATGTATGTGTTGTCCCGTTCCAATATTAAGTAGAAAATGTCCAAATAGGTAATGTTGTTCTCTAGGAAGATTATAAAGACGCAGTGAAAAATAGTTACTCTAACACGGATCAGCAGAGAGGCTGAACAGACAAATTTGCCTGAGACCTTAGTTTTGAAAATTAAGGGTTCCTACGAAGGCTGAGAAAAAAAGGTTTTGCCTTAATAGTAAAACTTTCTTTAATTGACCAGATCTTTTGCTCGATTTATTCACGATGTGGTTACTACAAGTATCTCTTTCGAGCTCTCTGCTGCTATGAATTAACTAAAGATTTTATCTAGACCTACACGATACCTTGATCTAGGATCATGTAAATTTATCGTTATAAATCCAAAGGAACAGCTTATGCTTTAGAAAAGCAATTTTTAAATTTAATCATATTCATGTCCCCTGAACACCAAGTATAATAAATATTTTACAAAGCATAATTATCTACGCCATTAAACACAACCAAAATATTACAGTTAGTCACCTTAGGTATCTGAGTATATCTCTGAGTAACATAAATCACGTCAGTATTTTTACGTCTTCCTCGAGAAAATAGTCTAGCTGGAATGGATTGTTTGTCCAGCATCACATTATCGTACACTACGAGAAATCACGTCAGTATTTTTACGTCTTCCTCGAGAAAATAGTCTAGCTGGAATGGATTGTTTGTCCAGCATCACATTATCGTACACTACGAGGTTATTGATGAATCCATCTAAGTCATCTACGGATGGAGCTTCATCAATATCGGTAATAAAATCAATGATATCATTTTTGTCCAGTAATTTCGCATTTTGATTAAAATCTTTAAGTAATTCGTAACATCGTTGATCATCTACAGATGGCGCTACTAAATACAACTTATTCCACTTGAGCCATCGCATTATCAGATTAAGCAATAATTGAGTCTTACCAGACCCAGAAGGACCTATTATGAATATTCTGATAGAATTTGGTAACGCTGGATGGTGCCTTACTCGCTCTTGTTTTCGTGTCACAGAAAAGTCAATTATAGCCATATAATAATAATATGAGTTAGTATTGTGTTCGATGTAGAGCGACAACACCCGCAGTTGGATTGACAACGATAACAACAAAAAATAAGAGACGCGCACTCACAGGCAAGTGTGCAAAATGTGGTACAAAAAAGTATAAATTTGTTTCCGCGTCGCAAATAGTGCTTAGTGGTGAAATAGCCGCTGATATTTAGGGAAATTGCAAGGAACTCCATGGGCAAAATATCCTGGTGAGAAAGGTGAGAAACACCTTTCTGGATACAATTATTGTGGTCCTGGAACTCGTCTCGATATCATACTCAATAACCAAGATCGACCAAAATCTGGAGAGTATCCAGTAAATAAAATCAATCAAGCGTGTCACACTCATGATGTATCGTATAACAATCCTAATTTGCAACAACGGCATCTCGCAGATGTGAAATTGATTCACATGTTAAATTCTATACCTAATATATCTGTTAGAGAGAAACTCGCTAGTTACCTAATAAAATCTGCTATGAAAGGTAAAAATAATAATAGGGTCTGGTAATTAATCAATTGATTGTTATAATGGAATCCGTTTATTATTCCCCGAGAGGGTATTGGCGAGGTAAGGCAGCGATTAGCAAACCTGCCACTTCAGCAAAAGTTTCACGTGATGTTGATGCAGCGTGATTTTCAAGACAGACAATATGGCAAATCTTTCTAAATCCACCTAAAAAAAATCAATACGCACATTTCGATGTCAACGTTCCTAATGAAGTTCATCAAGCAGATATCTTTTTTTTTTAGCACACGATACCATTAAAGCAGGTAGACGTCAACACACATACAGATACGCTTTAACTGTCATTGACGTTGCGAGCAGATATAAAGAAGCGGAGCCGCTATGAACAAAGACAGCATCTGAAGTTGTATCTGCGTTTAAACAAATTTACCAGCGAGGACCTTTGCAATGGCCAAAACTACTACCGGTTGATCATGGCAAAGAATTTATTGGTGTAGTATCTTCGCAGAAGAACAAGCACAACGTTAAAATCAGACAAGGACACCCGGGGATTCATCGTGATAAGGCAATTGTTGAACGATTTAATCGAACACTTGCAGAACGTGTTAAAGTCCACAGGTAGACCTGCAATCTGCAGATTATATTCAACTGCTCCTCAACGTGGATTTGTACGTGCACAATTACAAATAATTCCTGAGGATACGCAATTGCCACCGAGTACAATTTTATAATCTCGCAGATCCTCGCCGTCGATTACACTCCAAACAGGTCAGCATTACATTTTCGCGCGTGTGACCAAGACTACTATTAATTCTATCAACGGTAAATTGTCTTGGGTTATTGCTCGAATACTGCCACAACATTATTGCGTTGCAATTTGTCGTTGTTTTAACATCATAATAATTTCCACATCTATATCAAACTCGCGATTATTTTTTTATCACACTGCTTATAGCTGACTTATTTTTTATTGATACCGACATTATTAGTAATTCATTCGGTTATTACGCAATCCATGAAAACTCTTTTTAGTTGTGATAGTCGTCTAACTCGAGATACTGCGAGATAAACTAAATTTGACCACTCAATGCGATCATCGACTATCCAAACTTTACCATCAGTGATAGTTAATCCCTGCGACGAATGAATCGTTTTAGCGTACCCTAACGTCCATGGCGATTTATCGAAGTTTAATGCGCTCTCGACAACATCAACATCAACAAGGCCAATATCATTTAACACAAGATTTTGTATTCGGACACTTTTGGTATCTGCACTATGAATCTTATTATCAATATGTTGTTGTCTAGTATCTGCAGGGCGATAACACAACGGTACAGGTAACTATGGGAATTTTTCCTTGTGTAAAGCATACAATTTCTTTTGTAGTTCGTCAAGAACTATTTTTCTACTGGCAACTATCAAAT